>JAAXOA010003112.1:0-12012 GCA_036561885.1 Salina celebensis
GTGGAAACCAGTGCCCTCCCCATTTCTGCTCCAGGCAACCACATTTGCCATCGAGAACTTGTAGTGTGTCTAGTTCCTCTCCAGGAACGCGAAAAAAAGAATCATCCTTGGATTGTGAAAGAATTATGAGTATTTTAACCCAAAGCTGAAAGAGCATTTTATTAGGGGTTGTTAGTTACTCACTTCCAACGTCTAATGCAAAAGAAAACCTGGTGGGGCGCATACTTGAAAGAGATTTCTTTCAGTTGCATGGTAAAATGCCCAATTACCATACTGCAATAAAATGTTCTTATTCATGAAGTCTGCTTAAATAGGTTAGTTCAAAGTACACATCACTATCACTTTTGTATTCACGACCAGTATTTGTACCACCATCGTCAAACAATTCATTTAATTTTCTATTTCCATTAGGTTCTCTAACAAGTCACAGTTTAATTTCCATCTGACGTTTAATAGTTGAACGCTATTCTTTTTAGAATTTATTTTCATTAACGTTCGCATCTAGAATCCCAAAGATGTAAATTGCCGTTGCCTACTTATGAAGTAATTACTGTCTGATTTATGTTGGCCCTAAAATCTCATCATTTTTACATCTTAATTACTTACAAGTAACATTTTTCAGGCTACAGATAACAATCATTTCCCGATCATCCATTTTTGGTTAAAATTTGAGTGCAGTATTTGTCATTAGCATTTAATGATGATAAAGACAGTACATGGTTGCACTCGACGTTATAGTTGTCAAGAAACAGGAAGGTTTGCAGAAAGGTTCAAGACAATTCCATTTTAGCGTTTCCAACTTCATATTGCACAGTTCACTTTCCTTACTTTCTACCACGCGCCAATGGTGAGATTGAAATCGGGAAAAATGTAGTGCATTCTTTCTAGCCAAAGCAGGATACGTTTGCTCATGTGTAATCTGTTTCCATCACGAATCATTGTTTCATGAGAAAGTGGTAGGACAGGATTCCTTTGCAGCCTTTTGGGATTACTTAAAAAGTCACTTGATGATTTGAAGCGTCATTCTAAGGTTGACGAATGTGGCAAATAAACGAGTCAGAGATAAAGGGAGAGAACCTGAATAGATGACGAGGTATTCTAAAACCCTATCCAGATGAAGCATCGCACAACCCTTGAAAGCTTTTCACACGGTATACATACATCCTACGACAGCTTGCTTTATGCTTAATTAGAAACGAGCAGTGACGGAATTTCCTCTAAATAAGCAACAGGCAACAGCTACAACTAAATGCACAACAGTACCAATAACTCCTTTATGATCCAGACTTACATTCTTTACAATTTTATGTATTTATCTTTAGCACTTACCCAACAGTTGCTATTTGGTATAAAAAGTATAAACCATAAAATACACGTATATTTTTGTGACACATATTGCTATAACGGCGAAGACCAAATGAAATTATTGATTTCTGGTATTTTCTTAATTACGTTAATTATCATGGCTTTTGACTTTCCATTGGAAAGTCATCATTACCAATTGGCCAACTCACAACTATATCCGGTTCTTAGCTTTCAGACAGCATGAGGGTTTGGCCTGACCTTTACTTGCATGAAAGTTTTTTATCTTCTCTGTAAATCTTTGTTCTTTAAATAACAGTTTCTTATTATAATATTTCACAATTCAGCAAATCACATTTGAGTTTTATAAAAGGATGCAAAAGTAAACAGTAAAAGAGTCGTCGTCTTTTTCTCTAACATTTACTTGATTAGGTCAATATTTTTCAATTCGCACGCTCCTATTTTATTATTTCCGGCAACAACTACTTTTCAGAATCTTTCCAACCCAATGTGCTCTATGAAATGAAAAATGGGTTTGTCATTTTGTCGATATTTCGACGAAAAGATGAAAAAGCGAGAAAAAACTTGTTTGCTAATGAGTAGAATGAAAGAAAATTAAATGAATGAAGTCTAATTACGTACTTTTTTAATTACTATTGTGCTGAAGGCGGACCGACTTAAAACGTAGCACGGAAAGAAAATAAATTTCTCTTTTTTTGTTCTTTCATTATATCCTACCAAAATCATAATCACATGCTCAATTTACTCGATGCTGTTGTATATCTCGTAAATATATAACATGTAAAGACTATATTTTATATAAAAAGTTTTCCGTGACATAAAAATTGAAATTTTTAAAGAAAATGTGCGAGAGAGGCTTTCGCCTTGCTTTCACTTGTAACCTAATCCAAATTCAAGCGTCTCCGCGAAAAAAAATGTTAGATGAATGAATGGGTGGTTGAATGCATGAAACGGTTGAATGACTACAAGAGGACAAGTTAGAAAAGTTTTTTTCTTCATTTTTTTTCTCAGTTTTCTACTCCCATTTTCCCTCTTAAACCTAGTCGAATGAATGCTGTCGGTGTTAAAAAGAGAGATTTTATTTTCTCCCCTCACTTGATTCAGAATCCCAGGCAAACGCATTGCTATGGCGCGCGAGCTTGGAAAAATTGCAGACATTTCGATTATATTTCTACAATAATTGGAACGAAACTTGGCTTGTCAACAGTTCGGAGTAGTTGAGGTTTCCATGAACTTTTACCGATGATGTATCATTTCAAGGTGTGTATATGTGTCCCAGGTGTGTATTGCACATCTAAAGGAAATTTCCAAGTGAATGTTTCAAAAGCCTACAGCAACGACCGAGCTTCTAGGCAAATTGGGTCAACGGTCTTTTAAATATTTTTAATCTATAACTTTCCTTCTGCCAGTGAATTTTGATCAAAAGTTTAATAGATCGACAGCAAACAATTTTCATGCTCAATGTACTGCTCATGCCTTACCAAGACGTTTTTTTTTTTGTATTTCAGTGTCCAACATTGGCTGCCAGAATCGAATCAACAAACTAGGAAAAATAAAAATCATATAAATTCGGGGAAAGTTGTGAAAGGGTGTTTTATGGAAGAAGTGATTGTGCTCTTTCAGCAAGTAAACTTGTGAATAAAGCGAAAAGTGATGGCAACGATTATGTCATACGTGCCAGAGGCAATATTAAATTCAATCCAGAGTGTCATCACTGGGACCAACAACTGTACTCTATTCTTAGTTGTTGCCTGTATCCTCATGAAATCTGTGTCATTCCTTTTGCAACATCATCGACAAGAGTTTCAGCGCCGTCAAGTGCACAACCATGAGGAAACTCATCGTTACCAGAGATCCCATCACTCTAATAATATCAACAGTCATGTTGCTACATCAGTTTGTGGTGACACTAGTGAAAGTGAAATTAAAGCTGACAGTTTCTGGTCTCGGCTCTTTTCATTTTCTCAAAATGACACCGACGACGATGAGGTTGACGACGGGAAGTAAAAACCTGTGACAAATTGACTATGCAAATGATTATCTAAGACAGTTGTACTGGAGAAAGTCTTCTTTGTAGCATAATATGTTTATTTAAAATAAAATCACAAGCTGTCTGTACACAGCGCTTATTTTTTCACTCTGTGAAATTTCCTCCTTTTTTCAACCTAAAAATCCCCCACAGCTTAAACTGCACTTATGAGTCTTCGCGAACCTAAAGGGAGAGCAGTGAAGGTACTCAAAATAAAATTTATTTATTCTTCTACTTTTACCCATGCTTTTTTCCCGTAGCAAAATTGTAACAAGAAGTAGGTGAATAAAAACCTGCCTTATTTTGATAAAAAAACGTTTCAAGCTATAATTATACTGGAAATTCATGACTTTCTCATGACTCCGCATTTTTTTACTCATGCCGTGAAATTTATTGTTATCTCTTTCCCGTTCTACATCGTTCTCTTCTTGATCCCTTTTTTATTTGTATCTGCTTTTATTTATTGTTTGCAAAAGTGTGCACTGTGTGTAGGATTACTTTTTCCTTACAATAAAAACTGACTGTCTACAATAACAATAAAAGGGATTCTCAAATCAGCATATCATGTGGGGAAAACTTGCAAGTTGAAAGGAGAAAACACAAGGACGCTCTGGAAGCTGAGCTATTCGTCAGCAAGTATAGGTACAAAATGAAAGGATAAAAGAAGACAGTCATTGTACTTTCCTTTGAAAAGAATCAAGTTAATCATAGCGTAGGCACAAGGTTACAAAACAAGTTTAATTTTGAGATGATCCTTCTCTACAAATGGAGGAATTAGCATTCTCTAATTATCTAGTTTTACATCAAAAGTGAGCTTTTAAGCTGACTTCATAAATGTTAAGGGTTTTAACTTGTTTTGAAATTGTATGAAATAGTATCTTGTTGAGTTCTCAGCAATTAATTTTCTGTTTTGCAGAGTCACAGTATAACCGGAATGATGAATGAAGACTTTAATCGGCCTCATCAGCAGATCACCCAGCTGAGTTTGGATGAGAAAAAGTTCCTGTTGGCAGTTGAGAGGGGAGATGTGGCAAACAACGAGAAGGTATCTGCTTACAATTTGAAAAGTATTTTGTCTCCGTATGCCCTTTTGTCAATATTTTGAAGTGAGCTCAAGTGAACCAAAACGAGATAGATAAAAGCTTGTAAATTTATTAATTATGAAAGCCTGCTTGAGTTGATGGAAAATCGGCAAATGGAGAAGAATACAAAAAAATCGTCTGCTTTTCTCTTTTTGCGCACACATCAAATTCATTTTCATTGAAGTCTCTTATGAAGCATCTACACACTGTAGCCCAAAAGCGCTATATATCTGCGCACAACATTTTATTATGATGGCAAAGCATGATATTTACCAAATTTTATTAGTTAGCCTACGTGTCAGGTTTCTCTAGAACAATCTATCTGAAATTTCTCTGACGTTTATACATTATACAGCCTGATATCTCAGTTACTGATGTCAATTATCAGGAACATAAATTTGTCATTTGTTGATGCCTTGTTCAACATTCAATCCGACAGTAAGATGAAGCTAGGTGAAATATACAGTCACAAAGAATGAAACAAAGCGGTTCTAGCAAGCAACCTCGCATATTCGGAACGGTCGTACATACCTTTACTATGGACTTTGTTAAAACACACTTCTCAGATATTTAATTTAACTGCTTTGATTTTGGTGTGATTAAGTAGAGTGTAAGTACGCATTTTCAAAGTAATAAAAGAACGCGTTGTATTTGAGGCAGCAGTTGTCCTATGAATAGCTAACTAGCCAACTGACAAATGAGATGACTAAATTCGCTCTTTTTGGGGATCTATTAATAGTTTTTTGTACTGTTGGTTTGTTATGTCTCTTTGGTGGCAATTAAGAGTCAACTAATTAGTTTCTTGCCACCAGCGTTTGTGCACTGTTAACGTGAATGTATGGCTGGTGGAATGATTTATTCATAAAAAAGCGAGCCTGCCCTTCCATTGTTTCCTCTTATTAAACAATGTTATATTTTCCCTGTAGAATGTTGCAGCGAGTGGCGGAGACCGGGTACATCAACATTAATTGCTCGGATCCATTGGGTAGGTCAGCCCTTCTTATGGCAATTGATAATGAGAATTTGGAAATGGTCGAGTTGCTGTTGGAGTATAGAGTGGAGACGAAAGACGCCCTGCTTCATGCCATTTCTGAGGAGTACGTCGAAGCCGTAGAAGTTTTGCTGGAGCACGAAGACACTGTCCATAAACCTGGAGAACCTCATGTAATTTCAATGAATAAAAGACGCTCACCTATTTTGCATATTGTTTTTTTAGTGAAATTCACTTAACCCCTAAATTGCCAATGTTTAATATAGAGCTGGGAAGCCCTTCCTCCTGACACAGCTACTTTCACTTCCGACATCACCCCTTTGATTCTTGCTGCTCATCGGGACAACTATGAAATTATCAAATTACTTTTAGATCGAGGTGCCACTCTTCCTATGCCACATGATATTAGGTAGCTTCAACAACTTTCTGAAATTTCATTTATTTTACGTAATGCATGCGACTTCGAGCTATCCTGCAATTTACTTTTGTTAACGTTGTGTCTCAATTTTATGCGTCAGATGTGGCTGTGATGAATGTGTTCACTCCCGCCAAGAGGACTCTCTCAGACATTCCCGTTCTCGGATAAACGCATACCGTGCATTAGCGAGCCCTTCCTTGATCGCCCTATCATCTAAGGACCCTATCCTTACCGCATTCGAGCTGAGCTGGGAGCTCAGGCGTCTCTTCTTTGCGGAACATGAGTTTAAGGCCGAATACATGGTAAATGAGACTGTCTCTTTTTATATTTTACACATTGACGTTCGTGCTATCAATGACCGATTTTTAACGAGACCTGACCGCTATATCGAAAACTGTTCCTTCTAACGTTTCTTGTTTCTGAAATGTGATCGGTGGTAAAATAAGTATATTGTCAGTTTTTCTAGTGACAGAGTGGTGGTGCGTTAGCAAGAATGATGGTCTGTCCAACTCTGATCGGAAAACCCCATCGTAGCATTCCTTTGATCCCCAAGATTTTCCGGGCCTGTTATTGTACCACTGAACTAATGAGATCTCCGAAATTTAGCTTACGGTCTGGTGTTATGTGTTCTTTTCTTTCTCCAGTCACCCTCACCATTGTCAGGAAATTGAGTGAATATGGCATTCAACCTGCTACATTGTGATGTGTCAGCATTTTCTTTTATTCCTCTGATGGATATTGCATTTTACAATCAGCATCATTATCGTTGTCAACACTTGTCATACGCAGAAGCAGCCATGCAGCTTATTACTTAGGAGGAAATAGAAAGCTAAATTGTATTTCGATAAAAGGCATCCCAGAATATTGTTTCGTTGCCTAAATCTGTTTGTTTTTCCGGAGCAAACATATTCTCTACAACCGTATGATTTTCCCTCCCAAGTACCACCCACGTGTGTGGTCAATATTGTTTGGAAATGACTTAAAGTTTCCGGACAGCAAATTGTACTGAGATCCTTTGCTGTTGACAGGCTCGCGTTTGGTTTCTTCTCGAATTCTTTGAGAAAATTGCAGCGGCAACCTTCCTTTTTTCTCTTAGACACAATTCTCTACATTTGGAAACAAGTGGATGCAAAAGACAAGCAGATCACCCCGCAACCCACACTATCTTATGAACATAAAAAATACATCAAACTTCAACGATATTAATTACTGCCAAGTCAGTCAAAGCGACGCATTAGTTGAAAGAAAGTTGGCATGATACCTTATCCCTGCAAGCTGTTGTAGCTTTTAATGACATGATTTTAGCATGCTTCCACTTTCACATATACAAATATATTCCTTTTTTCTTGTGGGTTTCACGCATTGTCAGCTAATAGAATCGAATGAATGTCAAAATGTCTCCAAACCTAAAGACTTGAGAGGTTCCCATGTAGACAAGATCTTTCTTTTTCGTTTTCTACTGGTGGGAGCTATGTATTAGACATCCTAATGACTCTTCCTCCCGTCTTCATCTTAAAAAACAACAATACTGGTTCTATGCGTTGAAAACGTGCATAGAATAAGTGAAGCTTTGCTCAGTATTATTTTCTATCCAAAGACAACTACAATGTTCCAAAAGAAAAGAGATAATGATGAGGCAGAATGGATATCATTAATTTTCTGTCATCATTCTTAGCTTCATATGCTATCGTGAATGTTTTTCTTTCGAAAAAACTTACAGGCGTTCATGCAGAATGAATTAGGGAAATATTAACCACTGATGATAGTCGAGAAAAAAATGGAAACAGAAGTTATACGCCTAGGTAATCAAAACTAGATTTTTTTTTGTAAAAGACATTTAAGTGCAGAGCTAAAGCTTCCATTTAGTTGATGATTTTATATAGTATATCCTGCCATAATACAATTTTTCTTTGATTATAAAAGTTATCATTTCTTTTCTGTCAAGACAGCAAAAAGCTTTTCAGCAAAGCTAACTGGCGAAGTTGCGGGAATTCAGCGGAGCCATATTGCTCAACGTAATTTCAAATCAATATTGAAAACAGTTTTCAATTCATTTTGTAAGTTTCATTCATTCGAAAACATTGGGTGATAGTGATAAACATTAAATCTGACCGACAGGCTCCTTTCAGAAGTGACAAAACCACCCCAAACTTTCTTCATTGAACTGATACGTTTTCCTGTTTATTTGCATGTACATGGAAACAAACACCTTCAAGAACCACTTAAGTGCGATCATTAAACAAATAATAATAGTACAAGCAGGTTGGTAAAGCTGTCATAAACGTAAACGCTTGAAGACCGGTCATAGCTGTATGTAATAGCTTAAGGTTCTGAACGGCATGATAAGCATCAAAGTGAACTAAAGATGGATTTTGAATCTATTACTTGTCTGGTATGGTATGGTTTTCTGTACATCACAAACGATTAGCCAGAAAGACAGACAAACGTATCGCTGTATATACTTGCGGAGCCTATTTTGTGATAATGATAATAAATGCGCCTGCTTTACTGTACTAGTGGATGTGTACATACGTCATTGACGTATGCACATTGCGAATTTTGGGAATGCAAAAATTTCGCATGAAAATATTTCTTTTCAAGATTTTCACTTTCGGGATAGATAAGCTGTATCAATATCATCACCATCTAAGGAATGTGTTATGGCAGGTACGTCATTAGAATTTTAATGAAACGCGGGAACATGGAAAGTCTACACTTTCTATATACAAGGAAATGCTACTCCTTTTTCACTATATCACTCAATAAATACGGATGAAACCGTTCATGTTTTATTGTTGTATCATACTATCCTTATATATTATGAATCAAATGTAAAGAATAGAATTTGTTTTACTGAGCGATGAGCTTCACTTTCTTTCTCTTTCAGTCGTGTAAGTGAAACCCAAGAAGAATGTTTGTACATGAAGTTTGCAACTTTAGAAGAAACCACAGAATAGCTTTTATCGGGATAACCTTACGCTGTTCCTTTTCCCCTTCACCAATGAATTCCTGGCGACCTGCGATTCAGTTGATACTTGCATTCTAAATTATTCATGTAACTTTTCTACCAAAACTATGCTTATAACCTTGTAAGACGGAGAAACGTGTTTGCACTGGGGCAATCTGATCATACCAAGATTTTATACGCCATGAAATCCAAAGTAAAAAGAGTATTTTTCAAAGATAAGCCGAACGTGCCTTGTCTGCAACATTGTTGTGACATGAATACATATTACTACTGAGGTGTTCACTATTCGTTGTCGTAGCAACGTTGACATTTTAATCGATATCTAGTGCGGTCCTTGTACGTAATATGTGCTATATGATTGTATATACTTACGTCCCGTAGTCCCAGGTGTAAAAATATCTAAAATACACTTCAATCTGTCATTTCTTACGAGAAATGAAAGACAGTTCTTGAAATACTGTGCTGGTAACTCCCTGCGACCATTTCAAGATATAAACAGAACTCCACGAAATTAATGCAAGACAATTCATTTCATTTTGCTCTCATCATAAGCTGTGCACAACCTGAGACGTAATTTATAAACTTTCTTTCTATCTCCGTGGTGAAAATACAGTTTGTAGTAGTGTAACGCAAACATTGATTCATTTTCTGTGAATCGCCTTTACCAAACGATCCGGCTACCTCCAACCTTACATCAGGGTGTGATATGATGAGAAAGCACGAGCTCATCGGAAATGCAAACTGTTTCCAATTTTCTTCTAAGTTGAAACTTTGCTACTACATTGGCGAGTATAAGTACTCATGTTTTTTACATCAGATCTATTCTCGTAGATGTTTGTTAGATGTGTGGAATATTTTCTTCTTGTCCTTCGTTCATGATGATGATGTGTATGGTGCTCATCATCAAAGTAAATCCAGGAAAATCCCAAAGCGACCGTTTGACATAAAAGGAGGTAATAGACGGTGCGACGTGAGTCTCTGTCTCCAACCTACGTCAATTTCTTGAAACAGAAAAATATTGTAGTGGTGGCCTAAAATGAAGTCTGACAAAAACCACTGGGATCGAGATGAAAAATCATTTTTGCGTCCTCTTAAAATTTGCAAAGGTATACTATGCGAGAAACATTAGGAGTTGACAAAAAAACCTTCATAATGTGGCAGAGGTGTATTGTAGCCGATACAGCAAAAAACAAAAACGCGGTTGATGGTATCGTAATCATAAGAAACTCTTAAGTGTACTTAAAGAGAAAAGGCACTTGTTATATTATATTGACGACCAAGCTGTACAAAATGACATACCATTTTAAAAGGATTCAAGTCGTGGCACCGTTCCCCATCCCGTAGTCCTTGGAATGGCTCTTAAGGGTTATTTGCTGTTGCATTATACAGGCAGCAATAATGTAGCTAATGATGATGATAATATTCTTTTCTTGAGCAGGAGTTGAGGAAGCAGTGTCAAGATTTCGCGACGGCGTTGCTAGATCACACTCGAAGCTCGTACGAGTTGGAAGTACTCCTAAATCATGATCCCACTGGACCAGCTTTCGAGCACGGAGAACGAATGCATCTGAATCGACTTAAACTTGCAATCAAGTTTCGACAGAAAAAGGTATTATTACGAGTGCAATCAAATATATAAATTTCAATTGAAATTATAGGCAGATAAAATGGAAGGTGGATAGATTGAATATGCCTTACATCTGAGGCCCAGATAGACGGTAACTTTTTTCATTGAGTAGAAAAAAAGTCTATTTTGAAAGATTACAAGACAGCTAGCTAGGGAGAGAGGAAAAAGGCAAAAGTGATAAAGTTTCGTAAGATCAGCAAGCTCTCAAGTGGAACCAACTTGGTAAACAGTCAAGTCGTCATACTAAGTTCATCGGAGAAGACGCAGGCTAATAAAGCGAGTGGGAAAAGAGATGCGAGCAGAATTTGGGCTGACGTGAATAATCCTGCACGATCTTTTCAAGTAATCCATCAAGAAAAGGAGGATATGATAGTAATATACAGAGATGCACATTTTCTATCTCACTTTCTCTAGTGTTGATGGGCTTGTACAGATCGAGATCAGAGTTGTTGTCTGGGGATTGCCAATGAATGCAAACAGTGAATCATGACTAGAAGCAGTTTCGTAACCAGCACTCAAATAAGTGATTTTCCTTCACTCGACCAGCACAGTTTCATGTCTACGAAATAATTATGAAAGTGATCTGTTTGACGCTCACAATATAAAACACGATTGGGGCATAATTAGATTAATTATATTTGAGTCTCTGGTAAAACCAGTGTGTATTTGTATGCATTGAGATGCAGGTTTCATTTGGTGCTTAATTCCACAGAATAACAATCTATTTTCTACTGATATGACATCTTTTTCTTCTGCAGTTCGTGGCACATCCGAATGTACAGCAGCTACTGGCATCCATTTGGTATGAAGGTATGTCTTGTTTGTTTTCTTCTCCTCTCAACTATGTTAGGATTGCGTCGTCTTCACACCCATTTAATTGACTATTTACTTTTTCAATGTGATTTAGCCAATTTCCTCCATTCCTTTCATGATATTCGGCACAATGTGTGACACTTGTGTCGCCTTCCATGATCTGCAGAAACAATGCACTACAGAATTTTTCGTTATAGTTTGATAATACTCCGAACTCCAAGCTTCAACTCCATTCCTGGAGAGTTGTTTATGTCTCTTTTTAATAATGCTCCTTTGTCGCAAAATAAATTCAACATGGATGTTATGAATGAGCCGAAAAAAAAGAGACAATTATTAACAAAATTTATTACTCTTCGTGTGTTATTATTTGACTGTAAAAGATAGATTTTAGACTTTGGGGTTCCTTCTGTTGTTTTCTTGTTTCTGGTCTCTGTCGACTTAATTTTGTGTTCATGTGGATGCAGTCATGTGGTTATTTTTTTGTCAAGAGACAGGGAAAGACGTAGGTGCCACGAGAGGAGGAGGTAGGCTTGGAGTACTTGCAACTCATTCTTTTCTCCTCTTGATTTTTACCAGGCGTGGACCACTAGCCTGTTTTTTTTTAGTTTCTAGAGAATGGCACAGCAACAAGCAACGGAGATGTAGACGAACACCCGAGTCAACATTTTGTTGGCCATTTATCATTTTCCTTCGCGTTGCTGTATATTTATTATGAATGCTATAAGTTGTGCTTGTCATATATTCATTTTCTGTTCCTTTAT
>JAAXOA010003113.1:0-12008 GCA_036561885.1 Salina celebensis
AAACCACGCATCGACCAGAAGTTTTAAGAAGAGAATGTGCTATGGAAATTCCATTGCTAAGCTCGTTCAGTTCGTTGTTAACGAAGATACGCAGCGCTTGGAAGGTTTTCGTGGCAACATGCGTTGGCCGTGAGAGTTTATCCAGACGATTTTCTCCATCAATCAAGGAGTCGATGAGTGACGCCAGTTCGGACGTTGTACGCAGGCTTTTGAAGAGGTATCTGGCTTCAATTATTGCTCGGGCGATCTTCTTTGCTTTCTTTTCCTCGCCATAAACCTGCATTACAATAAAATCAAGAGATTCAATACCTTCTTTCACCGAAGGAGAAAGTATGGCATAAAAACTGTTTGTTTTATACCTTGAGTATTTTCGCCAAGTCGTTTTCTTCAATGTGTTCCAAAACTTCAGCTGCCGTTGGCTGACTGGGAAATCTACGGCCATCCATACGCATGTCCAGTGGCCCGTCTCTACTCAAGCCAAATCCTCGTTTCCCGTCTTCCAACTGCATAGATGAGCAGCCCAGGTCAAACAGGATTCCGTCTACTTTAGGGATTCCATGATATTTTGCTAATTCAGGGAGCTCAGTAAATCTTCCCAGCATTGGGGTGAAGCGATCAGGATAGTCAAACTGGAGCTGGACGCCTCGTTCGTACGCAGTTGGGTCACGATCTAGTCCGAAGATTTTTACGTTTGGTGTTGTCTCCAAGATTTTTCTGGTGTGGCCACCTCCTCCACAGGTCATGTCAATTAAAACTTGACCTATTGGGAAATCGTTAAGTAGCTCTTGGTAGTAAAACCAGATATGTAAGTAAGTCTTAGAAGATTTGCAAATCAACACAAAATTACCTGGTTGGGGATTCAAATACTGGATANGTAAGTCTTAGAAGATTTGCAAATCAACACTAAATTACCTGGTTGGGGATTCAAATACTGGATAACTTCGTCTAGCATAACAGGAATATGTTGTATTTCATTTGGCTCCTCATGAGCAGGTTCTGGTGTACTAAAACTTTCAAAATTTCTTATCCACGATGAAGACAAAATGGCTGACTTTCTTAAATTTAACTTCCTAACTATCATACTACCACTAATAAGTCTATGGAAAGGACTACAAAATTTAATTACTGACATTTTTAGATATTTAGTTGGCGTTTTGGTACTTTTTACACAACAAAAACTAACAATAAGTTCTTAATTGTTAACGGAACTGTTAATTTTCCTACTACTTTGACTTTTCTTCACTTGAAAATGCACCAGAAATCTTTTCTTTCATGCTCTTCTCTTTTTCTTCCATCATTTTCAAAAACTCATTGGACATTATCTCGTGACATTACTTGCTGAGACAGTCCTGAAAATCAAAATAATTAGGTTAATATTCCACCAGTTATTGTATTACTGCATTTCAACAGTCAGTTTTCATAATATTCAGCTAACCAGACGCTGAAGTCGACGCTGTTACGTAAAACGCTTCCTTGTAACGATTTGTCGAAATATTAGTAAGTCTTTTGCAGATTTCCTCGCATTTCAACGTATCCCTGGGTTCATCAGAGCCCCTGAAGGCAGCCCCTACTCCTGACCTTATATACTCCCCCAAGTCTCTAAAATGATAATTTTAAAAACAAGCAATTGGATTAATTAGTCATGTGTAAAATTTAACAAGCTGGTTTGCATTTGGAAATTACCTTCCTTTCTTGTTCGCATGAACTGGCCACCTTTCCAGTAACTTTAAATAACTCCTATATAACGCCGAACTCATTACACACACTATAACTAAGACAGAGTTAATTAGCTTCACATTAACTGCTAAAATTTAATTGCCAAGGGTTACACACGTGCGTCCATTTCCCAGTTACAGCCTCTCGCCGCATATTCCATTCAAAAAAGCTGCAAAGGCAAAACAGAGTCGAGCTCTAAGAGACAGTGCAGTGACTGGTTGCGTACCCAACACATCAGCACTAACACAATCAGCTGATCAGATGACTTCGCTACTTTTTCTTTCTTCGACCAGTCGACTAAATCTAAACCTTTAAACGTCAAAGTGAAATTTCCTCCAACTTAAACAACCCACAAGCTGGTTTTTACTATACCTAAATTAATTTGTAAATACACACATATGTTGAAGTTGATTATCGGTAAAGCAGTGTTTTATTTCTAATCGACTAGTTAATTTTATTTACTTGGAAAGTATCAGTCAGTCTAGATCAATTTAGTCGTTGTCGTTATAGTTATAACATTGGATAGCAGTCTGGTCCATTGAGTTGTGGAAAAAATGTACAAATTGTTTCTGTGTATCATTTTTTGGTAATTTTGAAGTGTGCAAACAACGATTAATGCATAAACGTTAGTAGACAATTAAGAGCGACGATTTAGTTAATTAGCGACAAGTGATGGGTTCGAGAGCAGGGGAAAACTCAAACGAAATGGACGGCGACGTTGCAGTCAATGGAGGGGATGGATTGGAGGTGCTCCTTGAGTTCCAGGTAAGCATTCACCCTTAAAAATTGTATATATTCAATGTTTTAGGTGTATTTTTAATGATTTGCGGTTATCTTTTGAACTAGGCTGTGACTGGCATGGAAGATATCGAAGAGTCTAGGCAAATTCTGGATCGTCACAATTGGGACTTGCTTGCTGCAATAAATAACCATATGGGTTTCGACATTGGATCTCAAAATAATCCTCAACGAGACGTTCCACCGCTGGTCGATGCCAATCATGTAAATCACCCAGCGCCTCCTCAGCCTTCATCCTCGCATGATCTTCGTGGGAATCGGAACAACCGTGCCGTTGCCCGACCAACGGGTCGTCCTGGAGGAAATGGAGGGCTGTTTTCGTGGATTTGGCAACTTATAACAAGACCATTTGACTTTATGTTCCGATATTTCTGGGAATTCATTGGTGTAGGCTTGAGATTTCTGCGTGCAGATCCCCGCATGGGTAAAACAATTAGTTAAAATGTGTCAACCACCATTATTTATGATAAGCTAACTAATTATAAACATTAATTTTCCAGCAATTACTAATCCAGTACAAGACGTTGTAGACTTTATCAATCATTACGATTCCGTTTATGGTCCCGAGCACCCTGTCTTCTACCAGGGCACCTACAGTCAGGCCATTACTGACGCTAAAAGGGAGCTCAAGTTATCTTCTCGTGTATCTCCACTGTGATGACCACATCGACACATTGTCATTTTGTCGCCGAGTCATGCCCTATCCAGGATTTATCGATTTTGTTCGTGAAAATATGCTCTTCTGGGGCTGTGGAATTAACTCCCCTGAGGGTTACCGTACATCCCAAGCTCTTAGAGAAAACACCTACCCATTCTTGGCTCTCATTGCTCTTAAGAATCATCGAATGACAGTTGTAGCCCGTATTGAGGGTGACACCGACCCCGACTCGGTTCTAAGCCGTCTCCATCAAGCGGCTGCAGACAATGAAGCCTTTTTAATCGCTGAGCGACAAGACAGGCATGAGAGGAGTATGACTCAAACGACTCCGTCAACAACAGGACCAAGCGTATGAGGAGAGCCTTCGTGCAGACCAGGAAAAAGACAGGAAGAAGAAGGAGGAAAAAGAGAAGAAGTTAATGGAGGAAATGGCCAAACAGAAATTAGAAGAAGACGAAAAGAATCGCCGAGAGGTACCAAGATAACGCCTAAAATGAAAAGTTTAAATTAATTTATAAATGATGTCTGATGTGTGAATTCGTTTAAAAACTATTTTTCTTATCCATCATAGGAAATCAAGAGACAAAAGGTTCTCGCTGGGGAATCTCTGAAGCCAGAACCATCTCCAAACGATCAAGATGTGGTCCGTGTGGTCATTAAACTTCCATCAGGAACTCGACTTGAAAGACGGTTTTTAAAAACGGATTCATTGAAGGTATGGGCTTAAAGAATTTTTTTTTTTCGTAAGTTCCTGAATAATATGGATAATAATATGTTGCGATGCTTTTGTTCTTGATTAATTTTGTGCAGCACCTGTATCAGTTCGTCTTTAGTCAGAAAGAAGCCCCGGACTTCTTCGAAATTGCCACGAATTTTCCAAAGCGGACGCTTCCCTGCAAAGGACCCGAAGAAAATGGTCCCGACCCGCCGACATATTCAAGAAGCTGGATTGGGTACAAAGGAAATGCTCTTTGTCTACGATTTAGAATCTTAGTTGAATAGCAAACTAAGGTATTTTTGTTTGTTTGATTTTTCTCTCTGTGACTTTTTATCGAGGAGTGCTAATCTTGTAAGAAAAGGAAAACAATTATTAATGATAACGATTTATTTTACTCATCTTGTAAAAATTATACAAAAGTTAGTTACAAAGAATAAAATTTAATTTTAAACCTATAGCGCAGTAGGTTTAAAAAGTAGTTTAAACTTAGTCATTTAGATTTAAATTGTTTAGATAGATGAAAGTATGTAATATACAGTCCTGTGTGAAAATGTATTTAAATTTGCTGAATTTGTTTTGATGTAACATTCACAATTTTCTGTTCTCTTTTTTTAAATCGCGGGTTTACATTTTAAGAGTGCAATTGGAAGGAACTAAATACAACTAGGTCTGTAGCTCCGTATGGTAAGATGTAACAAAGAGATAAGTTAGTTTTAAGCAATATTTAAAGAAAACTATGTATTACACACTGAGAAATACGAAAAATAAAACGCATTTGTACGGATAAAACGCTTAGGATATCCCCTCCAGGTTCCAGGATAAATCAATCAGTTTTGAGTGTCATGCATTGTTCATCGGACACTAGATTTTGTGTTCTCTCCTCCGGAAGACACGGCTTCGTCTCATTCCACACTCCATTCTATAATTAAAATACAAGTTTTACATCATTAATGATTATTCGTCGATGCAAACAAGTGCGTTCCTCAAGTTGTCGATTACCGTCTAAGTCGTCTTGATTTTTCTGTCGTTGTTTCTCTTCGTAAGATCGTCTGCTTTCAAAGGATCCTTCAGGATATACAAAACCACGTTGATAAGAGTCTTGCCCCACCTCCCCACTGCCTGATAAGCTAGAAGATAGCCGATCTCCAGTTAACGGCTTCAATGCAATTGATTTAAATGTGTGGTGCTCTTTGCAATTACGGAGGTGCTCGGCAAGTTCATCTTTTGGGACGTGGTGGCATTGATTGTATGGGCAGATCGTAATCGAGTTTACTAAATGAGGATGATTCTGGAAATGCAAACAAGTTCATAGTTGTATTATCATTTTATCATATCATCAGCATCACCTGTCTTCAGTTTATATTGCGATTCTTATTTGTAATTAGAAAATTAGCAAATTCTTACTTTTCGACATCGAACCAAGTGATTGGGCAACTTGTTCCAATCCAAAAGGTGTGAGGGCTCATAAGGGCACACAAATAAACCGTTAACTTCAGCTGTCATTGCTATTTTTAAAAATGTTGTCCCGATAGATGAGGAGTCAGCTGGTGACTGATGTTTGTTTACATGTCTGACCACGAGGTATTTTTGTCATAAACAAGCTATGCCATGTGATGGATTGTCTGCAGATCTTCCCTGGAAAAAAGTTTTCTCCAGGAATTTCCACCTGAGTGCGCGGTAAATAATGCCGTCAGCTTATCCAGTACATGTGGTGACCTTCAGTTCTGAAGATTCTGTAAGTAAATTCGTTATCATACTTCTCTTTCATGCGAATGAACGTGTTAAAAAACAACTTTACTTTTTCCAGCGGTTTCCTGCAAGTAACTTGTTGAATAGGAACAGAAAAACACGAAGGAAATGGAGCGTTCAAGATCCCAAAGAAGAAAATGCATTTGTCGTTCTAAAATTACCGAAAGCTGAACAAATTTCAGGACTTGTAATTGGAAACAATGGTTCCCACATGATTGAAATTTGTGTAGCCCGTTCTGGGAGTGAGGTGGAACCCAAGTATGAAACTTTGCTTGCTGCAACGGAATTCATGAGTCTGGCGGACTCGAAATTATGGATCAATCCTTCCAATGTCAAGTCATTCTGGACTAATCTGTTAACAAAACCGGTTGCACTCCAGAAATGGGACTTGGTCAAGATCCATGCGCGACAGCCTTATAACAAAATTAAGCAGCATGGACTCACTTTCGTCGAATTTGTAGTGACGAATCCAAATCCACCAGACGAAACACAGCCTAGCCGGAAACCATTTGGGGATTATAATAAGTATGAGTTAATTCGTGGGAGACTTTACAATAAAACAATATTTAATGCGGATAAAGGTAGGCGAATCTAACTCATCTCTAAACATGAAAACATAAGTTTGAGTCGTTTCAGTTATATGTTGTATGTAGTAGGACACCGGCCGGTATCATTTCCAAAAACTTTCTCTGCGTTCAAGAAACGGTTTCTACAAATTCGCAGCACTAATACAGGCTGCATGACGCCTAAAATCAGTAAAGATATACAGGCGCCACTGTTACCAACGAAACAACCAGCAGCTGAAGTCTCCATAGAAACTAGTCCTGATCCTGATACTCAAGTAATGCCTTCTAAAACACAAATTCAAGGAACGCCAGCTACAAGTCTGAAAATAAAACCTTCCGAGTTGGTTGTAATTAGACCTACAGCGACAACCAAGAAGATGGTTGTACTTTTTGAGTCTGACGACGAGGACGAGGGTGATGAAGACGTTGAGGTTTCCATATTGTCACGTAACAAAAAGAGATCTGAACAGAACGCTTACAAGGACGCTCAGCTCAACATGAAGATTGAAGCTCTGGTGAAAGCCAATGTGGAGAGTATTTTAAAACAACATCCGGTTGCACACTGTAAAAGTAATCAGCAACGGATAGTCTCAGAGGATGTGTCAGTCGAAGAATCCAATCCCCTTACCCCTGAGCCTGAGGCTTCATCCTGTGATTATATACCAACTAGGGATTTATCAGGTAAAAGAAACTTTGCTAGCAACGTTTGGCAATTGATAGCGAAACCATTTCATGCTTTGAGGAGGTTGATTGGCTCTGGTTGGAGGCTGACTGGAATGGATTCCAGCCAAGGTAAAAATCAATTCTAAAGAAAAAGAATCAGCCATACAGTGCATTCCATTTTATTACTTGCACTTGCACATTATTTTGAATATTTTTGAAAACGAAGCCGAGGTAACCAGCCGAACGACTACTGACGTTCAGTGCATGTTGACTGCAAACCCGGTTGGAAATCGTTCAAACGAACTTATCAAGAGAGGAAGAAAACGAAAGGCGATTGATGCCATTGGTACTAGCCATGCAGAAATCAGGAACAGAAGCAAGGTATCAGAAGGCTCGTGAGGTATGTGACTAAACAACTTACGACTATTTTTTACAATTCGTTATGTCGATGTTTTTCTGAGAAGAGAAATCTTGAAAATTTTGTGCATTCCAGGAAAGTAAAATTTTGCAAGAGAGCAACTTTGTAATAAAAATAAACAAGAAACATTCCTAATGTTTTCCAAAGAATACAGTGATGTATAGCAGGTATGGTGATGGTAGGGAAGGGAAACTGTTACTATAGTACCTTCCTAATTGCTCATGAAATTGAAGATGGCTTATCATTTACATTCCAATTAAATCTAACCCACAGGAAACCACAGAGCAATAACATAAGGAAACCATAATTCTACATTTTGAAATGTATGTAAAGCCACATGACACAAGTCTGTATACAAAGGAGATCTTTGTAAGCATTTCCAAACCAGGATTATTGAAATAGTTATGATATGATTTTGATCTTAATCTCATTGCGATTGCCTTTTGAGTACTTAACTACATAATTTGTATAAAAAAAAATATGTACACATTTTCATCAATTAAAACGTAATCCATTTACTCCAAGTTCCAAATACGTGTGCTCATCGCAGTTGCTTGGTTTTCTAAAATCGCAAATCACCACTCTAGTGCCCTTGGAAAAAACAAAGGAAACACACATTGTTTACAATGTAATATACATACATAAACACGTAAACACACATCCTCTCAGCTGCAACTGGCTGTGTTTTTGTGTGTCCAAGTCCAAAGAGAGGGATTCTTTTGTACGTGTGCGACCGGTTGGCATGTGGAGTATGGAGTTGTTGTCCTGGACAATCCCAATTTCCAAGTTTCCAGAACACGGTTGCCTTGTCAGTGACCAATTGTTTCAAAAATGCCATTAGCTCATCCATCGCATGTGGTATCCTTCAGTTCTGAGGATCCGGTAAGTGGTATTCGAACTTTATGTGTTACTAGTATAACCCGGATTTTCAAGTAATTAGATTGTTTGATCTCATCATTTCCACTAGCATCACCCAGCTAGTAACCTGTTAAATCGTGAAACCTTCAGGAAGTGGAAGTGCAAAAATCCGGGTGAAAAAGAGGCATTTGTGATTTTAAAGTTCGATAAGGCTGAGCAAATTAACTGTGTCGACATTGGAAATAGATGGCGCCGCCTTGATAGAAGTTTCTGTTGCCCGATCTGGAACTGGAGGAGATCCAAACTTTGAAGTTTTATTGAGCTCCACCGCGTTCATGAGTCCGTTAGACTCCCGTGAAGGCAAAAATATGAATACTGTTAAATCCTTCTCAAACAATCTCTTGAGCAAACCGATTGCTGAACAAAAGTGGGATTTAGTCAAAATCCAAGCTTGCCAACCCTTCAATAGACACGTTCAGTACGGATTAACATTTGTTAAGTTTGTAGTTGCTCCGGATCCCAATGCTGTTCAGAAAATAGGTGGATTCGCTATTAGGAAAGCAATTGGTGGCGAAGACAGCGATGAGGAACTGCGACCTGGAAGTCTATTCACTAATAAATTACTCAATGCCTCCATAGGTAAACTCTGAGCAGATATTGCAACCATTCTAATTTACGTATCCATAATCTATATTGATGTGATACCCATTTCAATTTCAGGTGGCAGCAAGGCCTGCTCTCCAAGACCGATTTCTCCCGTACCCAAAAAACTTCCTGATACAACGCCAAAAACGCCAAGCATCCGGCAGCAGAACATAGTCTCAAAAACACCATCCACCTCAAAGTCCGTCTATCAGAACTGTCACGACGCCTTCATCCACTTCAAACCGAAAGGACCCTAAAGCCAGTAGTAGTCCAGCCCCAGTAAAACCTTCGCCAAAATCTTCAAATGGGACACCAACGACATCAAGAAAAAGGCATTTAAGTCCTGATCCTCCTCGTCGGAACGGTCCCCCGACACTTGGAACAAGTCGACCAGTAGCTACACCTCCTCCTAAAAAGCAAGCGAAAAAGAAACTCACGAAACCATTCAATAAGCTCATGGAAGGTGTGATTTTCTCCATGAGTGGATTTGAAAATCCTTTAAGAGGGCAACTCCGTGACAAAGCTATCGAGATGGGGGCTCGTTACAAAGCTGACTGGGACGGAAGCTGTACCCATTTACTCTGTGCCTTTTACAATACACCAAAATTCAAACAGGTGAAAGGGGCAGGTCACGGAAAAATCGTTAAAAAGGAGTGGATCGAGAAGTGTTACTCAGATAGGATTCGCTACCCGTGGAGGAGATTCTGCCTGGATAGGAAAGACAGTGGAAGTGAAAGCGACGAGGAAGTGCATGCAGAAGGCAATGAAGAAGAGCTTCTGGACGAGCCCGTCGAACCAGAGCAAATGGAAACTTCACCGTAAGTTGATTTGAAAATATTTACTACTAATACATACATAATATATGATGTCAAGTCTCAATCTTAATTCGTATGACTTTGTTTGGTTATTAGGCCAGCAAAAGCAAAAAAGAAGCGAGTTTTAGTACTGGAGTCCTCTGATGATGAAAAAAGTGATGAAAGCAAGAAGGCATATGACGCTGACACGGACATAGATGATCCAGACCGGACGCCAGATCTCTCACCTTCGGTTATGGATAATACAAAAGCAGCTCCTATTTTTAAATATGCACAGTTTTGTTTAGACACCAGAATGAAGGCAGATGTCAAGGTCAACGTGGAAAACATCATAAAGAAACGGAAAGGGTAAGTTTTTAAGTTGTTTTAAAACCAAGTCGTCTGTTATTTCTTCATTTACTTACCATCTAAGGTTTTAAATTACTTATTGTTTTTTCAGGCAAATTGATAAAAAGTTAAATGACAGTACCGAATATTTTGTATGTCAGAGTAATAAATGGAATGACGATTTCACGGAGGTCAGTTGCAATATATCAATACCCAGTTCTGTCAGAAGGAAGCCGTAATTAATTTTAGTCGATAATTTGGTGTCTTCAATGATTTTCAGGCCCTCTCGGACAATCCCAACTTAATATTTATCCGAAAAGAATGGATTTTGGAGTGTGACATTGAAGACCAATTACTTGACAAGGAGTCTTTTGTTGTGTCGCCAAATTAAAGTATAATAGTTGTTTCTATTTTCATAAATTTTTCCATATTCAGCAAACTTTTGCGTACAAACTATTAAAGACCTACTAATCATTCCATTCATTGTAGAGAATCTAGCGTTATCATAATGCGCACCTGTACTATAGGTGTTTTTATTCTATCACTTCTTCATTTTCTACGTACGTCATTTTTGACTCATCATGTGTCATGGCTGACAGAGCAGTCGTAATTTGTAATTTAATTGGTATAGGTATCAAAGCTGCAATTAAAACTCTGGAAACATCAAGTGCAAAATGTGAAACAAACGCTCATTACTGACAGCCAATTTCATTCTCCATGATATTATTGCAATGATATTGCAGTCTATTCTAAATAAATAACTAATTTTATGGAACCATAAATAACGGGAAACTGACTTTGTCTCAACATCCCCCTATTCCAAATTTTTCACTAGTGACTAGTCAGCAGCAGCGGATGCTATTTGCAAAATAATCACAATTAGGTTCAAATGGGTCATCAATTTTAATTAAATAATAATTCTCTTTTCTGATACCCGTGAGCATAATTTTGGCAACATGTCTGTCCATCCCACCCAAACACATAAAGCTTATGGAGCCAATAATGAGTACTGAAAAAGCTCCATTTTTCTTAACAAATCCTCGTCTTGATGTAGGAAATTTACGATTTACGATTATTTCGTAAAAATGAAGATGAAGAACTGTCTTTACAGCTTTTTGATAACTTATTCTTATTGTATTACGAAATTCTATTAAGAGTCTGATAGAAAACTAACTCGTTAGGATCCACACACGTCCAAGTCCAATCAATAGTTTTTGTTTGAATAAAGACTAGTAAATAAGGTGTAATTGAATTTAGCCAAGTAATCAAGACTTACTCTCCAAAACTAATACATTTGCTACAGATTTCTCTTCATTTTCCATTCATATTTCGTGCTTTCTCTGTCACGGAGACAATCACTCGCCAAGAAGTACAAAATGGATAATAGGCTCCCGTGTTCTTCCATCCAGGCAAAAAAAAACCTGCAGGATGCCGCATTGAAAACTAATTTGATTTTACTTTCACTCCTACGTGATACTTGGAAGACGACTTTCCTACCTGGTATTCATTTCCGATTTATGCGAGTTGGACATTTGTAGAATAATAGAAGATTTGAGATACATATTCGCAATGCGAAATTACGTTTTTTCCATTTCAACTGATCGAAGACCACTCCTAATGCTAATTCAAAATCTGGCCATTTTCTGTGTGATCACTGTCATCCATGGATTCTAGGAAATTGGGCTTTTCACTCAGCTCAACCTGTGTGAATGTACTAATTATAAAAAAAGAGAACATAAAAGGATGTCACTTTTCCGAGCGACTCTTGACTTTCTATTTTTTTTTCTCTTACCAAAGAATATCTAATTGGATAGCTTTTTCTCTCTGTCATCATCAGCTTCCTTTTTTCCTGAAATTAGTTATTACATTACGAGTAGTCACACCATATGGTGTCTAATTTCACATATAGTTTTTTACTGCTTTCACACTACTTTTCTCCACTATCGCAAATGACACAGCTACTTGTTTGGGTAAACTGTGGGGAATCATAACACAGAAAAGCAGCGAAAATAGCTAAAATTTTCTTATGCCTTATGTCATACGAAAGCTGAAAACAATCAAATTATTTCAAATAAAT
>JAAXOA010003114.1:0-12006 GCA_036561885.1 Salina celebensis
AGTATCGAGTTTTGTGCGATGCCAAACCGCACCACCAAACGCGTACACGAGAGGATGAAAACCGAAGTAATTTACCTGTATACATCAATAGAATTCACTAAATGGCTATTTGTGGATGAACTCTTATCACTTGAAGCACAGCGTATAAATATATGTATATACGAGCTGTGCTTGAATGTATCTCTCTGCCGCCATATTTTTTGGATACTTCCTGTGAAGGCTGGCTTTCTTATACATGATATAGTCGAGCAATATCAAGAAAATTATTGAAACTATTTTTGCAAATACTATCACTTAAAATTTAGTTTCAAACCTTTTGAAGTAAATTGCAGAAAGTTTTCAAAAGACGGACAGACACAAAAGGATTCTACCGAGTTCGGTCTTGGAACCATTACAGGTATTGATACCAATGCCAATGGTTATTACTTTGTCTCCATAAAGCTGTAACTGATTGTCCTCAGTAGCCCTATAAATCAACCCGCTTCCTGCTTTCTATTCTTTCAATATCGAAATTTCCCGAATTGATCACAATTCTCAATGCATTTCATAGATCTCCTTAATGATAAAATGTCTTTCGGCCTCAGTTTCTATTTGTCTCTATGGAATGTCATCTTAATTATGTTTCAGGCGAAACCAGAATGGAAGAAGATTGAAGGGGCTAATTGAAATTCCGTCATAAAACACCAAAGAATCTCAAGAACTTTCCTCACTAAAAATACTCCTTTTTGTTGTAGTCCATAAAAATCTCTTTCCAACGATGCACACATCCGAGAACGAAGTCAGAGACAGTCGACGTTATTAAATAAAATTGACATCTAGAGGTGGCATTCGGTTCTTAGAAAGAGAACACGACAAAAGTCTAGAGCTCGTTTGGTAGCTTTTCTTGGTGCCTAACTAATTTAATTATTTGCAAAGCAATAAGGCAAGACCTGACAACACAGGTAGTTTATTTCACTCAAATTCTGAGTTACTTTGCTGATGAATTCTTTTCCTTTGATATCCACGGGATTCGATCAATAATCAAGATATACGTTACGTAAGCCGTGTCATGTGACAATAGTCGCACAAAGTTATAATATTCCTAGCTTCGCCTTGTAATTTTCTCCGATTTCGTTTCATCTTTTACAAACAATCTACACAACTGTGATGTTTCCTCAGAATATTGTAATGAATTCAAAGCAAGTATTTTTCATGCATACAAGTATTTAAATAGTGTTATTTTAACATTATCATTTTTAGCATTAAATTCAATTCAAACAATGAGAAAGAATGCTCACCTCTGTTCTAAACATAGCAGGTCGACTCCCACTTGCTCCATTACAAGGGCTGAAAAAAGAAAATGTTTTATATGATAAGTTTGCACATATAAGTAGGGAATTCGGAATTTATGAAAAAACCGAGTAATCCATGAATTTCTCTTTATACAAATAGTCATATCAAACATAGACACTTGGTAAAAGAAGCCGTTAATGCTTAGAGTGATATAAACCGATCAAATAACTTCTAGCGCTAAATGTTTCATGGATTAAAGTGTATGATGTAAGATGCAAGTTTCTTTTACCAACCCCTTAAAGACCAATTTTCGAGGTTTTTAAAGTATATCTCGAGAAACCTCAAAGGAAGTGCAGTATTTTACATCAAATGACAGTATCAATTGCTTATTCATACATACATTGCGTGTTTCTTTACCATCCCCCTTTGTAGAGAACAGGAATAATAGGGAAATATTGGTAGCCAGAAGACGTGCCTAAAACCCATCGCTTAAAAGAAGAATTGATCCACTAAAAGCAGCGGAACAATAAAAGATACAGTTTGAGATTCGCCAATAGTACAAACACAGACTAAAAAATGTACCGGTTTTAGCTTTTCACTTTGTACAAAATGCTTCCGCCCAGGTTTGCTCATAGTTTTGACGCATTGGGAAGAACGACCTTTTCGGAAAAAACGTAAAACTCGCCGGCTTTCGCCTTTAAAAATTTATGGAACGCTTTGGTCTTGTTAGTTTGGCCAATTTTATGTAAAAGAACTAGCGAGCCGTGCCTATTTCGACTGTGTCTACAGCCGAAAAAAACCCTGCTGGACAAAATGATGGACTTTCTTTTGAAGTTGGAAAAACAAGGAGGCAAGGAGCGTTTCTATTTGAATGACTTTCCTTTCATCTATTTTGATCGTTGTGTGGAATCTAAGCGGATTTAATTTGCTACATTTTTCCAGTACAAGAAGCATAAAGTCACTTGTCAATTGTCATGAGTTTCGTGAAGACTTAAGAACAAAAGACATTCACTATATAATATTATCACGGCGGTGAGAGACAGATCTTCTTATATTTTATTTAGGTACTTCACGTGCGTCATTGGTAACATGGCCCGGTGCTCCTCTATTACACTATCCTGGATAGTTGTCATGCCTCAAAAGCATATTATTTCATATTTTTTTCCAGCCCTTCAGTATATATCACTTCTAGAATTCCGTTTTTAAACATAGGAAACCAAAGCATAGCACCTACAACATCATCGGAGCAACATGAAAGACTCGACCGTGGCAGAGCAGAAAATTCAGCGGGTGCTGCGGCAGCAACGAACAAAAGAATCTGTAGCCAGGAGAACAAAGTTGTTTCGTAATAATTGATGTTAAAAATTTCGCAAAATTCTTCTCTAAAAACTTTACATTTTACTGCAACAGTGGTCCTGAAACTAAAATCAAAAGATTCCTTGTTGATTTTTATGTCCGTGGATGTAAGAGTGACAAGCGAACAACGAAAGGAATTAGCAATTTATATGCTGGTTGCTGGGTACCGGTGCCTTTCAAATCGATATACGCCACCTGAGGAAAATGCCTATGTTGCTGTATCATGGCATGATGTTTTAGATCAACAAGATAAACACTAGACCGAGCCGCGTTTACATTACAGACTGAATCCTAACAAATACATGAACCAGGCAACGATGTTTCCTTGGTAGTATGTAGTATCGACATTTTTGGCAGCAAATATTTGGCGTCATTTGTCATCGTATTACGTTTCGAGAAGAAATATGGCCCGCTATCAATTTCGGTCGACAATGTATACGTAAATTACCATCTAGGTATCTATGTTGTTATAGCCCTTTTTGTGATGTTGGGTATTATTGGTGATGAGACAATCGACATTTGAACCTTCAAAGCTTGGAGCTATGTATTGTTTTTCATTTTCCTCCATTTCAAAGAAAACAGCACAATATATTCTATCGTCTTTGCTTATGTAACAAACAATCAGTGATGCTAGATTACATATATTATAAGGCTTGTCTCATTATTCCCCAACTCTGTCATTTTCATCGAAATTGCAAAATTATTTTTTATTAGAATTCGAGCCTTACATAAAACCAAAGATGATTTTATATGTCATCTTGATTTTCNCTAGATTACATATATTATAAGGCTTGTCTCATTATTCCCCAACTCTGTCATTTTCATCGAAATTGCAAAATTATTTTTTATTAGAATTCGAGCCTTACATAAAACCAAAGATGATTTTATATGTCATCTTGATTTTCCCTGAAATATAAAAAAAGCTCGATTCAAAATCACTTTGAAAGGCTGTCATCGTCTTTCCAGAAAAAAAGAACATAACACGACGTTCAAAGCTTATATGCGTTGTTCACTTTTCGTAATCTTAATACAGGTCACAGGTAAACACATTGTACTCAGCATCTAATGTGCACATATTCGGTTTTTTTTTCCTTTAAACGTGGTCTTTACCTTCATCGTGACAGCAGGTTCACGAAGAGTAAACGACTTGATAACACGCCAACTTTCTTAACTCATTTGGAGCAATGCTGTCGATACGAAACATAGATTGATTTCTGTGCTCAGGTCTGCATGAAACCAGAGAGATTACACAGACTAAGAAAAACTCATAGTGTCACATCTGCCCTTTGTCCTTATCCGTCTTTGCCTCTACGTAAACTTTCATTTTTAACATAAACTCGGTATTTTCTCTTTCCACATTCAAACTAACGTGCACAACGGGTTCCATCCTTTAATAAGATATTCTTAAGTGATTGCACGTCAACTTAACTTATAACGAAACTGAAAAGTAGATATGCCGTAGTAAAATGGAAACGGATGGTGATGTGATGACAATGACAATACTGAAGGTGGTTTTCGGCAACGTTTTCTAGACATGCCTCCTAGTCGTTTTCACCATGACGGCTATTCGCTAAACAACCATTTTATAAATGCTTTCTCCTCCAAAAGTTATATAACTAGTTGCTGTGGCATGTACAACAACTCGGTATGTGTAATACCTGGAATTATGTATCGACTTTAGCACACATTCTTGTTGTCTGTCTGACGTCATTTTGTATCCCTTTTGGGACTGGCATTAGCAACACGAAAAATAGCAGGTATGTTTTTTTTTTCCTTCGTTATTTATGATTTTGCGCACATAACGTACATAAACAAGAGCTATAAATCCACACAAGCAACCTTTCGTGACAAAACATAAGTAGTCTTCATTAAAGAACAAGTTTAGCAGAGGCAGTAGGGTTAGGGCTAAAATCTTTGAGGGATAGATATGCGAGATTTTATTCATTATAAAAGCCAAGCATTCCCCTGCTGTTGGCTTGCTAGTTTTGTTTTATCATGGATTTTTACTGTTCACCGTTTAATTTTCTGGGTTCACGCTTTCACTCCTTTCTCTCCAGAGAGCCGATGGATTCTAAGAAAAGGTTGAAACAACACGCATAAAAGACGAACTGCGCCAAATGAAAATTGAATTTTGTAAGTAATATCTTACAAAACATCGTCCCACACGCCACACGTACTCTTATTTTAACAAAAGACACATAACAGTAGAGAATACACTCTGTGGTGTTGGCCATCCTGACCACCTTGAAATCCACAGATAAAATTATTTTCGCTTTAGTTTCCGTTTTCTTCACCTTAGGCTCTAATGTCTTAATGCTTGACCACAATAATATGTGTTCTACCGAGCGATACCGAGGCTTGTGAAATTTTTTCCGTTACAATTTGCATGCATTCACGAATACAAATTGCAACGGACAAAATTTGACAAGCCTTGATATCGCTCGGTAGTTCACATATTTACAATATTATCCGACTTATATTAGGAGTGAATGGTTGAAAAAGAATAATAGAGTTGAGAGGATAGTTGTTCACAGTTTGGCTGCTGTTGTCCTCGCTAACAAGTTCTGACCTTCAATGCCCATTCATATATCACGTATAAAGGAAAAAAAGCTTTCAGCAACAAATCATTATCGTTTGTTCGTGACACACTCCAACCACCATGTCGAAGAAAGTAGAAAATAGGTTTTTGTCAAAGTGAAATGGTATGTTTGGAGGTAGAGGTAGCTCATCCTAGAAATTTTCATTGCACCAGAGGGAAAATAAAAAAAAGTTAAAATCCTTTGAGAAACATTCTAACTATTTTGTTCACTACCTACGTAACTCACGTGCTACATAAATATAACGAAGTTTGCCACGAAGCAGAACAGTGCAATAGGTTGTATTACAGTTTCAGAACAAGATGGGCAAAAAAAGACACGCATAGAATCAGTGTTGTATGCCTGCCTAGTGTTTTATTCTCGAAGCGAATCACAAGATATTTAAATGGAGCAATAATGTTGCTCGCGAAGTTTTCTCTAAAATGGATTCCTAGTGGCATGGAGAAAGTTAAGCGCGTTTAGTAGTATTTTTGTAAGAATGAAGGAAATGTGTTTAACTCGCTTTGCGTTTTACAAAATAGGACGAGAAAAAAAAGTTGGAAAGGTTGAAGTCAACTATAATGCATAAAAAAGGCAAGGATATTAATGCACACTAGTGCGTTTGCAAATCAGGAAAACTATTACATTATCATTCTTTTAGCCAAAACAATGTAACTGTAAAAATGGGAAACCGAGACGAAATGTATAGTGAACCAAACTTTTGTGGAGCTCCTCAAGCGCATTTTTACGTTTCCAGAGGTATAAAAGAATACATTCTTATTCTTTTTTATCTTCTGAATCCCCGCACAGACACAAAAGTCATAAAATATTGTGTTTGGTAGCGGAAGTGAAGCATGAAGAAATAAGAAAATAACGAAAAAAGAAAGAAAATACCAGAGACGTACTAAATCCGCCTGTTGCTTTTCTCGCCGTGGCTTTCCTTTACCGTAAATATTAAACGAATATTTGTGGCGTACATTTGGTAGAATTTCAGCAACAAAAAAATCTGAGCCGGGAGATACAAGGAAAGTTATGAAAAAGTTATTAGAAAAGAGGTGTCGGTGGCAGTTCCGTTAATGGCAATTTTAAACTTATTGTGAGTGTGAAGCCCCGATGGTATTGGTTATGACACAGACTTTTAGAACTTTCCTCTTCTGAATCTATAAAAAAATCTCGCATGATATCGGGACAGCTTTGCGATAGTAACTTCGAGTTTCAAATACTATAGCCTTAAGCGTTCATCGCACTACGATCTTCGATGCAACCATAGCAAGTAGAAAGTAAGAGAAACTTAAGTTTTTCTGCTTTTCATTTCTTAAATCCTTCTTCGGCATTGTTGCCCTTTCAATATACCAAAAATTCTTGTTTCTTTGAGGTTTCTTGCAATTTATCTAATAGAAAAGTTGCAGATATCTTTAGTGAAATCTATAGTTAATTGACACTACTATCGATCAATCAGAATTTTGATGGCATAGAAAAACGTTTACTCATCTTGGTGCAGAAATTATCTATTATAAATTATAATCAAACTAACAATTAACTCACCTCTTCTGAATGCAAATGGCGGTATCTTACTGGGTAGCCATTGTACATTGTACAGCCAGAATCGATCGCTTTCTAGTGACGGGTTTCTAATCCTGGTATATTAATGAAAATGCCTCAATAATTGGTCATTTTTGCTATAATCTGGCCAGAACTATCCTCTTATTTTACACTCCGTCCTTTCTATGTTTTCTCTCAATCTCATTAGTCATTTATTCACCTGAATTTCTAACGGCACAATTATATCTAAATAATTATATCTTTCCTTCATATGAAGTTTCTTGTGAAAAATCCTTATTCTCATGCCACTAAAGAAGTATCAAATAGCAATCATAATCTTACTCAAACTCATTTCAGTTAAGTACTCTTCTCAAAATTCTAAGGAAAGGATGATTTGGAATCATCTTTTCCAATCTCTGAGAATTTCATCTTCAGCCGTACTCAGTCTGTTCACATTAACTTTTCGTTAGTCCACTAGTACATGGGCACTTCATACGACCACTCGCCAATGTATGGAAAAAATTAAGTTGTTTTCTGCAGAAAAGGAACTTCACATCTGCTACATAGTTCCGGGAGCTGTTTTACTCCAAGTTTGTTACACATCACGTTATCAGTATATAGTGTGCCGTGTGCCCTTTAATAAAATACATTCTCTTTAGTCCAATAACTTGAATGGAGCAATATTTTGATGTACATGAACCTAATTTTCCTCTTGCCAACTACTATGTCGACTCAAGTGAAGTAAAACAACAATATTATTGGTCAGGATGAAGTTTAGCGTTATGATCACGAGAAAAGGGGAGAATAAAAAAGACATTAAATCCAACATAAATCGGGCAGATGGAAGCCCGGGAGTAATTTCGATGATGATAGTTTTATGATGTTACTATTATTATTTTATAAAGAGAGAAAAGATTCTGCAGTGCCAATATGGACTCCCCACGGCAAGTAATGGACTCAAGTGATTATCTCGATGTAATGGTTAAGTGCAAATAACATATGAAGTGAGCTTTTTTATATGTACGTACGTCAGTTTGATTCTGAAGAGTACAAATGCCCAGCGACTAGCCATATGAACCTTATATGATTGCCTGGAATAAAGCTGCCTGTTGTAGTTTTAATGTAAGTATATTAATGATAACGAAACAGCAAATAATACTAAGCCTTGAGCCAATGTTCTATGGTGTGCGAAAATGGCAAGCTATAAAAAATACGACACCATCAAAGTTTATTTAATCAAACAGTTTTATGTGCTCATTCGCCATCTTTCAAAAATAAGGGATGTGCTATACTTGCTGATTGGCTGTAAACGTAAGGCAAATGAAACAGGAACTGCCTAGCAATAGTAGTAGGATTACTTATTGTATGATTTTTATTAAAACTTTCATGTGATGATACTCAATTAGATCGGAGATGTCTTAGGCTTATGTGTACATGAGGTCGGGATCAAATGTCTCACTCACACCGGAGTTTAAATCAGAAACGAGATGATATTATACCGTAAATATCTTGTGCGTTGTGCTGATGCCCATATGTTTGCATAGTTTTTCAGCTTGGATTTTAAAATCCACATCAAATGAGTACAATGTAACAAACGGTTTACATTTGTTTTCGAATCTGTACATTAATTAATCTAATAATATCCCGTAAAGCATGAAGTAATGAGGCTCAATCAGTCTGCTTTTGTGTTCAACATACATAGGTAAGCATTCCTTTTTAAGTAGTGAAAGCGGCTCCGCACGCTTTTCAAAACTGAAAACGCTGTTTTCTTTTTAATATTCAAGCAACGTATAAGTCTCTACTCCATATACCTATAATAAAATCTGTTACTGTTGGTCAGAAAGTTCCGCATGAGTGTCGCAACGATAAACAGTCCGTAATGGATGCTGTTAAATCTGCGGATCGGAGGTAACGAAATTCCCTTTATGTTGAAAAGCTATGTTTATTGCCACTGTGAAAGTGCAAACATCTGAACGAGTAAGAAAGAGCCAAATCATATTATTTGTTTTGTGGAAAGACGAGTAAACATAAGCAGTAGGCTAAACTTTGTAGTTTGTAAAATCCAAAATTACACACACCATAGACTCGTCAACCTCTTCGCTTTTCGACTCTTACTTTCACTGTGTGAGTTTTCTCATAGGATATTCATGTTCAATCTAAATTAATATCCTCTAATTCTGATTACTTGAGTCTTTAAATGGATGCTTAATTATTAATTACTATTCATTTATTGTTTATCCAAAACTCTGTGAGACTCATGCGACGGCAACTGCCTTGGTAGCATAGGCTACAGCAACTTTCATTGTATGCTTGGGCGACGGCGCGGGTTTGCTTAGCCCATTTTTGTGGTCTCAATGGACTTCTTCCCGATAATAAATTAGCATTGATATGTCTTCCATATGGTATATGCAACATAACATGTTGATAGTTGATGCTGACTAGAATCCCTCGCAAGTTCATCTTAAGTAAAGTTTCCTTCCGTACATATTTACAAGGGCTATTTATGGCTTTCGTATGTTTTTAGCAGTAATGTAAAATCCGACCGGGGATTAAAAACTGGCAAATTTCCATCATTGGCTACGTATTTTGTCGTTTGCAAGCCAAACCCTTCATCAATTTTATGTTTTGCTGATGAAGCTTTCCTCATTCCTTCTCAACTTAGGAGCTCTTAGCCAAAGGCACACCTGATGAACCATCAGAGAAAGACAAAATAATTGTCTGCAACAAATGGCAAGAAACTGTCTGAAAGGGCAAAGTGGGCGGTGGCATGTTAAGAGGTGGTGGTATTTGCGGTATCCTTTTAAGCCCCTGTGCTTTGCTCCTGGTAAAGCTAATGTTTATGTCTATGTGCTTTTTGCTTAAAGCTATTACTTAATGATGACAGTAGAGATGGAAAGGAGGAAGAAAGGATCGCATGGGAGTGAAAACTGCAAAAGTGGGAAGAATCAGAGAGTGGTCTGGATTTCTTCGAAAACATCTATTCTTAGCTATCGACTTGGCTCATTCAAGCATCAGTAAACAGCAAACATCAGAAAAGATGTTCATCCTTAATGGCATGTGGTGTTAAATTCTCAATTATTGTGACGTTCCTAGGATACCAGGGTAGCATCTACCTCCACTAGTTTTCATTCCAGTTAGTATTATAGCAGAAGCAGTAACACAAAATTGATAGTACTTGTGAATGGTACGACATCGTATCAAAACCCCAGAATTCCCGTTGCGAAATCTGCCATTCTGGAGAAGTCATACCCTTGCAGATTTATATAAAAGTGGTTTCGAAAGCACATAAGGGGGATTGTCATATTATGCTGGCGCTTTTAAGATGCATAATACTCATTCTTTTTTAGCAGGACAAACAACGTGTTTCCAAGTACTACTTCACCATAGAGATTTCAGTGTTAGCTCAGTGGTTGCCGTACTATTGAAGTAGTTGTGTAGTTTAATATTCATGAGCCCCAAAATGGATTTTCAGTTTGCTCACTTTAATTCATAATATTCAGCTTCTTTCTTATGAAGCTTTTCTCTCAGATTCCTTTTCTCTTGGTTCTATGCTCCTCCGGAAACCATAGCCTACTCTGGCAAAGTCAAACAATCAGTTTTTAGCGTATTATTATGACTCAAAACATAATTGCTTCCCTTCTTTTTCTTCGATCATTTTTATATTTAATTCCTTATCTCGACAAAAAATCTCTTATCCGCCTAAACCCAACCTAACAAAAAAGCTCCCCATAATAATAATATTATTCACTCGATCTCATCTACATCTCAACTCCCTCCACTCCTAACCAAACACAACATTTTCTTTTCTTTCTATTATTTTTCTCCTTTTCTGATTTCATTATACTCACTTTCTCTCTGCTATTTTGCAAGAGTGAAAGGAGAACGGTGGTGGTACTAGTTGAGACTTAGAGAATGGGAAAGCAGGGATATTACACTTGCATAAAAATGTTGAGAGACACTCGATTTCTCCTCCCGGGTAAATTGCTTCATTTGACTGTTTCCTTTCTTGTGTGTTCCTTGTCGCTCACTCAAGGGAAAGGAAGTGTGCACGGGTAAAACGAATTTCTCTCTATTCTCTTTTGCTGTTTATTTTCCTATTAAAACAATGTCTGCAACGAATGAATACTAATGCAAACTGTTGGCCAAAAACAGCTTTTTTGTTGCATTTTAGATTCTTTTTAAATGAAATTGCACCACATCGTTTGATTAAATTTATTAAATTCTCGTGAGCCCCAGCTTCGCGACACATTACTCGATTGAGTGGTTAACGGCAGTAAAGTCAAAATGGAAGGAAACACTGAAAATGCATTAGGAACTGAGAAACAGTGAACACAAGAGATGAAAATTGAGGTTTCCAGGAAATGAAGCCAATGTATTGATTCTAATAACTTAAAGTACGGGAAGACGATATCACTCAGGACAACACAGCACCGATTTTCACAATTAGGAAGTTCGCAACTACTGCAATAATTTTCATGAAGTATGGAACCTTAAAAGGTTGTGACCCAAACTTATACAATGTTGAGCAATAAATTAATCATATTTATTGGTCAAGTTAAGTCAGGCATTAAATAATGGACAAAAATTGCAATAGTGATGGGGTTAGTTTCTTCCTGAGGAACGGCGGTCTTTGCGTTAACGGTCTTCAAAATAGAATTGTTTTATACGAATATTGCATACATATATGTATCCCAGTTGGTCCATGAAACTGTGCAGTTCGCTCTCTTTTCTTTTTCATGTTGACTTCACTACACACGAGAAACGATAACTGCCTATTCCTGATTGATAGCTGGATGCTAATAAATATCTATAGCATTCATACACGATTCCCCGAATCTGAAGCTAAATATTGATTACTATTTCATTGGAAACTCACCATTGCAATGCATCGCCATTACTTCAAGACGATATGGCGTGGAAGGTGTGTTGGCTGGGATTGAAGGTGAAATATTCGTGAGTCTACCGTCAGGAGTGTAGAGCTTTACTATATCACAGGGTCCTGCCTCTGCAGCTGCTCTGAACATATCTGAAAGGAAGCAGAGAAGAAAGTAATAAATATTAATAAACTAGTAATAGTAATACTCGCCACACTTAATCTGACACGCCACAAAAAAAGTATTATACCCGTTTGGCGCATCGCGCGTTTCTGTCTGAGATATTTTTACCTTTAATATCGTCTGGTGGGGCATCAATAGGTACCAACGCTGTGTCATGACGATTGTCTCCTCCAACAGTGAAGTATATCATGGAAATTTTCTCA
>JAAXOA010003115.1:0-12005 GCA_036561885.1 Salina celebensis
TTGTTAGTGCTTAGAAACTCTTATTGAACTGGTTCTTTGCTACAATAATATGATAGAAAGAAGACAATATAGAGTGACCATTTTCGTGGTCTTTCCCTTCGACTCAAGATTGAAGCCTAAAACCTTCCACGAAGGAGATCGCAAACATCCATTTCCTTCCTGGTCTCATAACTCAACGTCTCCATAACATGTCAGTACCATCCGATGGTGCTCCTAGACATACACACCCAACAGCAAAACAGAACACCATGCACACGCGAGAAGTCTATCTTTTAATTTAAACATTTAAATAAATCTGCATTGGAATAGGCAAGATCCGTTCACATAGTTTCAGTGACTTTTAAAAAGTACGTATTGCTCATTATTATCAGTATGCATAACAGTTTCACACAAAAACACGCTGCGTATAATAAAGAGCTAGTATAAAACAGGAAATTAATAAATTTGAGCTCCTGCTTAAAGAGAAAGTATTCAAAGCGGGAGACACGCATGTTTTCTCAAAACAATATATCATTCTTGCTGTAAATACTTATATGAAAATGTCTGCCAAAACAGCGACAATTTTGACATGGATGAAGTAATACGAAAACATCAACATCCTTCCCACCATTATCATCATCACCAGACTCGTTTTCTAGCCAACGTCGTCATAATACTCTCACCAAGCTCTGTGGCAAACAACACAAGTGACAATGTATCGGAGTGTCACTTTGCTGGTTCTGAGTGGCAATATAAAGTGGTAGGAACCTACCACCATCAACCAATGCAATTCATAAAGCTGTCGCTGCCGTCATACTATCATCGTGAAAATGATGAAATATTTATGAATTATTCAAAACACTAACACACACCAAATATAAGGAAACGTCACCATCGAAACTTCCGAAATATGACCGGAACGGGTATGACTTTTCTCCAAACTAAAATAGACCAGTAAAATACTCCTCGTTTGAACGTATCATTACTATCCGCGGCTAAACTAAGCATAACGTTAAAAAAGAAAACACTATCAAGGATTATCACCAAGATCTTCCGCATCCGGAAGCTGATATGGAGTAGAGCAGGTTGGTAGGTATGAACGATGATGATGAGGCGAAAAAAAGGTGCAACGCCAGATTCGCTTAATTCCTATTATTATTAAGCCATGCATTCTCACTTACCATTCATGAAATATTGAAGTGAAAATGGCCACTTTTCAAGTCACTTGATTGGTACTAGAAAGACACACACATTTTTTTCTTTAGGAACCGCATCAGGGCTCTTTATGTACATGGCCATGTAACCGCTTGACATCTACCTAAAACACAGGAGATTTGACTACCTAGAGAATACAGTCTTTCCTTCTCCTTTCTCATTATTCTCTCCTAAAACCATCACAGCAGAGTGACAGGATGTACTGGTGGTTTTCTTGTCCCACTTTACATCAATGTATTCCATGTCATCAATCTAGTGTGTCGTGCTAGCCACCGCGGAACAAAAGAAACGACAACGTTGCCTCTGAAGTAAATGGCTCTTCACGTTGAGAAAACCGTCTCATTATACAAGTCTCTTCCGTTCTATCCAGAAAAACAAAGCCCACTAACAAACAACTCCGTTGACTACACGATTAAACGATTGCTTTTACTGGAAAATATGCGTGTGCGTTTGAGAGAATCGTGTTGTAGATGTGATGATGGCGCTCTCCTTGGCTCACTTATTTCTAATGTCGCATAACAAATATTATTGAGCGAAACAACTCTCCAAGTGAATCTAGGCGCAGATCGGCAATTTGACTCACACGTGGATAACAAAAAATAATAATATGCAGACGAAAATAGGAAAAAGAAATAATTGAGAGAGATGTACAGAAGCTGCGCTTTGAAAGCTATCGTTTCACACATACTTTTTCTTCTTCTTGCGTTTCACACAAAACCATTATGAAGGCTCATGTGCAAAGCCTTTTCGCTATAATGTGTTAAAACACTACACACTACAGACTTTGGTACGTGACAGTGTGTTTCCCTAAGAAAGCTCAATATTCGTTGGGTTTTTATACTCTTATGGGGGTTTCTGCAGGCAACAAAAAGTTCGTGAGGTTTAACTTTTATACCCAGTGATGATGATGAGGCTTCTTTTGTTCTTTGAAGAGTCTGAAAGCATGGAGTCTGCACACGCAATTTACTGAAACATAATTTCCTATTTTTAGTCATAAGATCAAGTAATATAATAACAAAGTTTAATACCACTTGAAACCCGTTCTATGGCAGAATAGAATCTTTAACGGTAAATATTTTTAAAGGAGTATCCGTTATCCTATAATTATTTTGCGAGGAGAAAGAAACCCTGAGAGTATCCAGTATCGGTAATCTTGAATTGAGTTTGTTTGGACATTGCACTGTCTGACAGAAGGAAACCAGGATAATCTAGATAAGGCAACGTTGCGAGAGATTTCGTAAGTAAAAAAAGGAGAACAATGGTTTGTGGGAAGGGAAAGTGAGATATTAAAAATGGTAGATGTTCTAGTTGATAGCTTTGAGAGAGATAAGGGGGAAATGGTGGTTTATGAGTTTGTTGGTTATTTTTGTAAGCCAAAAGCTACACACATTTAGGACCTTGCAAACTTGTTACTTTCTTTCCCTGGTTTTAGGGAAGAAGGAAGCCAAAGTAATAATCAGGTTCTTCATCTCTCTCTCCGTCTTTCTTTCCTTCTTGATAAGGACGACCGACGATCAAATGAACCGAATTACACTTCCTCTCTATCTCTGTTGTTTTTAGGAGCTCCTTCCCATTTCCAGTCCATTTGTTTTGACGTGGATCGTCGTGGAAAGAAAGAGGACGGGAGCATATGGCGAATGCCTTTCAAAACAAGAGAAAATTTTCCCTCTTGTCGGCGTCTACATTTTTCGTAATCATTGTCCTCCTCGTGTCGTCATCATCAAGCACTACCATCTTTCTTGTTACGTAGCTTTTTTTGCTTCCGCTTATTTCCTAACTGGTATGTTCTTTTGAGAAACGACATGTTGACACGAGTGAAACAGAAACAACGTTTCTCTTTGGCATAGCTGCATAGCCAAAAAAGGTCGCGTTGCAGGGTAGTTCCATAGATCTAGGCTTGCTGAGATGATGGTTGAGCGAAAAAGAAAACAATTTGCGGGTGGTGCGACGAGCCACATGGAACTATAAAGGATTCAATTTTCTTTTTCAAGTCATCATTTCATTCAATCACAGCTATAGCTATTGAAGTGTCTACCCTCTATTATTTCTACCCAAAATTAGATGAAGAGAAAAACAAAATATCTATCCTGTTCCCGAAATGCTGATTACATTTACACTATCTTTTGAAAAGAGTCAAACTTTTAGAAAAGCTAATTACGCTCAAATGACTGATTTGTGGTAAATTTGGTGTGTAAACAGGATGGAGAAAATTGATGACACTTTGTAAACTTCTTGAAGAAATGGTAATTATGTGTAAAAAGCTTAAAGCATTTACAACAACTTAGCTTTAGTTGCATGGAAAAGGGATCACTATACTTTTGTGAATTGTGCGAGGCTTTAGTCTTTCACTACATCTTGCCATATTTTGAAATGTTGTGGCAAGTAACTTGTCCAATAAATATTCAAACTTTACCGACAAACAAATTGACTCGGAAAAACGTATCGACCGTACTATTATATTCAAGTGGTAGTGGTGCGCTCAATGAATCAGAAGATAGAAGTGTTTGGAAAAGTTGCCAGTAATAAATTTCAAACGCAGAAGAACTCTATACCAATTTGACTAAACGGTATCGATCCTCCTTTCTCATGTTGTTTTTTTTCGCGATTTAAGCATTCATTGAGCTACTCCTTTCTCGATTTCATTTTGGAGCCAATGCAGAATAGATTTTTTTGCATAAGACACTTTTCTAACATTTATCTCTGACACCGTGATCGACTCTAGGGGGAAACAAACAAACTTTTCATCTTGATTTTCGTGTCTATTTTGAAATGCCGCCATAAACTTAACGGAAACAATTTTCGCAGGAAGGAATTATGGATAAGGCTGAAAACCAATATGATGTGTAGCACAATTGCACAATTTTGATACTACTCACGATTTCTTTTACCTTTGGATCAATCTGGGCATGGACGATGTGGTCAGAAAATAGCTTTAGAAAGTGAAACCACATTATTACAGCCATCAAGTTGTCGTCAAGGCTGTAAGTGACGTCGTTATTGTTTTCATATTGCTGACGCTAAATGTCAACTGTTTGTCGTACAGTCAGAGGAGAGTTATGAATATGTCGGCAAGAGTTCATCCAACTTTCTTAGTTCTTCTGAATAGCCAAAAGGAAAGTTTTTTTTAGTCAGCCAAAAACCGAGTTATAAACTTGTGGCAAAGCCTGTATGTATAAGAGATAAGGATTCTCGTATTTTCATGACGAAAAAAGTGGTTTTTAGACTTTGTCTCTTGACAAGTTTCTTCCATCTGTCATATAGCATATAATGTTGCATGTGAACATTCATTTTTTCCTTCTCTTTTTTCTGTCTTCATCCCCATCATGATTGTCATCACATTTTTGCATTTTACGTCACATTTTTAAAAGCCTCTTTGCAGAAAAAAAACCATTCCCCTCGTGGTAAAACAAGAAAGTTGTACTTTTTAAGTAGAGATACATTTGGGACCATGCCTTATAAATGGGATTTACTTAAATATTTTGTGTCATCATCGTTACATAGATCAACTACAATTGCACTTCCGTACGACGAAAAGACCTTAATGTATTTTTAATACAGAACGAAGAAAAATATAAATATGTCACAAAGCTCTAAGCCAAAAAAGCCTTTTAACGGGAAAAAGGGAAACTGTATCAATAAAGAATCACAAAAAATGTAGAACTGATTTAAGTAAACTTTGTCATGTTTACTTTGTACAAAAGAGTCTGCATGAGTTGAGCGTAATGTATTTATGAAAATCACCATTGCAATAGTCGCCATCCTTCATAACCATATTCCCGAAAGACAGAATGACAATATGGAACATGGAAGTCACGATCTACTCTAGTAGACAGGCTTGTGGGTTAAAGAAAAGCAAGCTGGTTTACAAGACGACGACCACAAATGATGATCAAAGTAAAGCAAGTCACTAGTCATTTCCTAACAAAGTTTTTAACTGCTGCAGTAGGAGAAGGGATGATAGTGATAGCTGCCACGTACATACGATTTGCATAGCTTAGGGCGATCACTAAGAGTAAGAGTGAGTTTTAAAGTCGGTTTGGAAAGTGAGATAGGAAAAGAAGGGGAAAGTTTTTAAGCCATATCTTATGCTACTCTAGCCGCCCCACCGATTCGATAATACGGCGTTCTTGTCTTTGGAGAAACCACAGCGGTTCAAAAAATGAGAAGTATCCAAAAACAGTAAATACGAGTCTGAGCTCTCATTCTACAATTTTCTTCATCAAAGAATTCCATTTCTGTACTTTTGCTTTCTCCTACTCTGCATTCAAAACCCCCAAAGGACAAGCTTTTCATCCGAGTGGTGGAGCAAAAACTCGTACGTTTTATGGATCTGACTATACACTGTAGACGAGACGTAACTTTTGACTCATTCATTTGATAATCACGTTGAAACATAAGTAAAAGACGCGTCTGACTTTTTTTTGTCAATACGTCTCGGGGTAAACGCAAAGGAAGGACCGCAATTTCTTGTCAGGTGTTCACAAACAACGTCTATAAAATCGGACAACATTAAAAGGCAAAAATTGCTCCAGAAAAAACTCCAGACAAATCAACGGGTTTAACCGGGTAAAACCTGAAAATGTAAAATTTCAAATGAAAACATTCTACAAATACTGTTAACAAGTATACAAAGAATTTAGTGCCATTTGAAACGTGTGTTTAGGTATACTAATTCTTCTGCAAGTAGTACGCGCACAATGTAAATTGAAGACTTGGCCAGGAGGTCACTCTGGCAACGGAAGGGAACTTAAAAACCCAACACGCGTTGCATCATTCATGGAAAGGAAGCGAAAACTATTTCATTCCAGCTCTCAATTTACACACAAACTCGTGTAATCAGGGAAATAAAAATGACTGGTTTGTTTTGTAAATATACACAAACTCCACCATTGTAAAGTAAGTTCGTTGAAACCTGCAATGGTTACCGAACGAGCAGTGGTTGGTGCAGCCAATGGTAACTGGTAACATTTTAACTAGTAGTTGGTGTTTGGGCAATATAAAACATTGCCACAGTTCCTTCATTTGTATGGAGGAAGCAGGAAGAAAGGCAACAAGGTGAAGTAAAACGGAAAGGATTAAATTTAGAAAAGAAATTTGGGCCTAAACCTGTTACCCCCTATAAAACTAAGTATTAAGTATTAATATATACTTACTAGTGTTCAGAAGCACAAACATTAAAGAGAACTTTTAAACTGAACACGAACAAGTGAAAGTGTAGCATTAACGTTATTCCTATGTAAATACAGTCATTAAACCATGTACACAAATTTTTTGTTTGTGCGATACAAGTAATGTATTTATGCATTTCTCCGATCAACAGATATGACATCACAAGATTTTCATTAAACAATGTTTATGTTACACAATGATTTTATGTCTAATCAAATATGAAATATTGTCATCTGTAAACACTTCGATGTGATTGAGTCAGTAAATGTAACCACGCAATTGTTTCTAATCTGTTTTCTGGTAACCGTAGGCCTTCGGGAAAAGATTTGAGGCATATTTTAATAGAGCTTAAGTCCGCGTGATTTTCGCAAAGTAAAAAAGTCCATATGCATAAGCAGGAGCCACTTCTGATAGTGAAAAATCCTGACACTCTTGGTATACCTAAGACTTTCCTTATTTGAAACACATTTCTTCGTGTCTGCGTGTCTAATATGCATGTTTTGTCCTAATGGTTTTGTTTTTCCCTGTAGTTCACAACTTACCCTTTTTACACGCATTTCTCCACCTTATTCACACTGTATGTAGCTTCTAGAGTAAAGAAAAACACGATGTTTTGAGTAACAATAATGCGGTAATGGAGGAAAAGTAAAAGAAAACAAGACGAAAATAATGCTTTTTGACTTCGTCGCTGCTTTTTGTTTCTTTGGTGAGGCGTGCTTTAATCAATAACTTTGCTGAAACTTTGCATGCAGACACGTTGAAAGTGGTTCATGTTATATTTGCTTATTTTTCTTTGTTATGTTCTAAAAGTAAAAACTGCTCTCAGGCACAGTGAATTGAGGTAAAGACTGAAAATGTCTTTGAGACAAACCTTTTTACCTAACAGTAAGTCGGCGTGAGCATTCGATCAATCCAAACGCATCAATTTTACTTCTAATACGGTATGAGTCTGAATGAATTTATTCACACTATATCACATAAAGTAGAAATCGCGGATGTCATTGGGTACTGCTGATAGGTGTAATCGTTCTAAAATTCTTCAAATTGAATCATTTTTTGCAATAATGGGATACTACCAACACCATTTGTTTTCATTCAGAGCACCATTGCAAGATTAGAGCACATACAGTGCACTTCAAGCCACACTCCATTTCAACTTATGGATAGAATGCTTGTTCGCAGCAATTTTAATAACTGGCCGTTTACTAACCTCACATTACATATTATCCGCACTTCAGCTGTACTCCTCTTAGTCTCCTTTCTTAAGAGAGATCGTAATAAACGACAGGTCACAGAAGATGTTATTAAGGACACAAAAGCTTTTGACCATACCACTAATGTTAAATATATTACCGGTAAAAACTACCTCGATTTTAGCAGAATAAAAAAGACAAGAACTGTGTTGAATTGTTTAGGCTTGTTGAAAACGTTCGGAATCAAGCGGTCTTGCAACTGGGACATCAACATGCTGATCATTTTTCTTATATTACTGTAACCCTTTTCGAGCTCCCTGGCAACTGAGCTTTTCCCGGGAGCCTATTTTAATATACTTTTGCTACGAGCAAGTGGTGAATATTATGATGGGAAAAGTATTCAAAGGAAAGGAGACGATAGGCAATTAAATGCAAGCTACCGTTACCACTAGTCTTTAAATGGTACTTAATAGCCTCATATTCTCTACCAGAGAAAGTTTCTTCGCCTCGTTCTCTTTACTTGCTTCGTTATACTTTTGAGGACACATTGGGGAGTTGATGAAGAGAGAAAGAGACTGAGACCGAAGTAAAAAGCAACATTGAGTACAGTGCCAAAAGAAATTAAAATTTCATCGAGTTTCTTCGCAAATTTATTATTTTACTAACTACAAGGCCAGTGTCGTTTCTACGGGAGGTTTTCATTGTAAACTTGAGATTCTTGTATGCATTCTAGGTTTAAACACTTTTGACGACTTTTTTTTTCGTTAACAAGATGCAAATATTGTAGTGAAGTCGACGAAAATAACTATCTAGCAGCACTAGTTTGTTGTTCGTTATCATAAAAAGAAAACAAAAGGAGATTTTTATGTAAACTCACCTCAACAATAAAAGTAGAGATGAGAAAGAAGAAACTGTGGTTCAGTTTTCATCTTTTATCTAGTTGTAAAGATGACAAGGAGGGTTTTAAAACTTGGACTATTGCATTTAACAACAACACTGTTTGAAAAAAAAGTAAACTACTTGCAATCCCCTACTTATTCTTCATGTGCTCTCGACACTTTTTTTTCCTTTCTCTGAATACGACCATTTCTTTTCCATTTTTTCGCTACCTTTCAAGCTCAATTTCAAGTTACACAAGTTTTTTTTTGTTAAACGAGAAGAAGATTTTATTTTATCTTATTCTTATTTTTTTGACATGACCCCATAACATTGCTTCTAGTATTGTAACAAACCACATGTCTATTCTCTACAATTTATTTTTTGTTGTTGTTGTTGTTAGTCTACTCTTCATCTGTTCATGGCTAAACTTTTTCTTTTCTTCTATACACTTACATTTCCTCCTTATTCTCTTTGTTCGGAAGTACTCAAGAAAGAAGAGAAGAAGGCAGAAGAAAAGCAACTCTTGACATCTGTACACTATCATCACTCTTTCTCCTTTTCTCTAACTTTTATTCTATTCTTTCCCTTTTTCTCCATGCAGTAGCTTACTAAATAGTTCTGTTATGTTCTACTCTGATAAAGTTTATGTCTTCTTTTTATTAAATTTAGAGAGGAAATCAAGTCAGAATTGCTTGAAGAACAACGCATCTTCCCCAAAAAGCTCAGCTTCATTTTACCTACACTGCATAGTTTCAAAGAATAACACGAACGGCAAAAGCTAATCATCTTTGAGATCAACATTCCAAAGAAAATAGGCATCATATATCAATTAATTTTGTATTTTCTAAGAGATCACGAGACTTGTTAGAGAGCAAGCTCATTTCTATAAAACAACTCATGTTTGCTTCGTTCATAGTCTTATCAATGCTTATTATATGATCATTTCATTTTATCTAACAAAAAATAAAATATTCAGAAGCCCCTCTGTTCCCGATGTTAAACTATGCAGTCTTGCTTCATTTATTACAAAACGCCAAGCAACACAGAGTTTTCATGAACTTGAAGCGAGTGAAAAGTGTAATACTATCCGCTCGCATCTCTACTTTCTGATGCCGATTACTCTCAGTTGATATCAAGTCCCCTTGTTTACGTGCGAACGTGCGTATGAAGCTCTTTCCGGATGGCATCATTAAATGCCTCCACTTCAAAAATTTAAATGTTTTCTCCACAGTAAACGAAGAGCTGACCTAAAGCTAGCAAGTTAGAATGTAAATTATTCCTCTCGTACAACAGAGAAAGGAGAGACAAAAAGGAAATGTGAATTGTGTTTGATAATAAACAGAAAATAATAGACTATCTACCAACTGAGGATAGAGAAGAGAACGTTATTAACACGCAAAAGAAATGGTCTCCTATGCAACTTAGAAACAGACTGATTCAAAATTATTCGAAAAAGTAAACTAACCTTTATACGAGGAGACTACTCAGATCTCTGGGTAATAGTAACAAAAAAAAACGACTAGGAAACTAACGAGTGAGCCAACTGTCTCAATCATTCTTTTTCTTTTAAAGAAGGACTCAAGCAATGTACGACCCAAGAAGGGACCGAGAAAGGCGTATGAGAGAAAAAGGCTTAATTTGATTCCTAGTTTAACGTAATTCTCTGCTCTTACGAGCAAGCAGCTTTTTCCTACTTCACTTCTTGTTTTCCTATTCTTATCGGTGAACGAGGAAGCATTTTGCACTCTTTTGTTAAACTTTCTAGAAATGGGTGGCATACAGAATGCAGAAGCCCAACTGTTTGTGTCGCTTTTTTACTGTGAAGTCGAGTCGTATACTATTTTAAAACGTTTTTAGCTTTCTCTATCAGTTTGCTGTAAGGCTTCATGTCTTAAATTCAAGAAAATGGCCAAATAATGTCTGTGTAGAGCCAAAGTTGTACAATTTTCTCTTCACTTCAACCTTCCTGCTATGCTCTGACCTACCCCCAAACGATTACTTTGTATCGCGCTTGGATAAATTTCCAGGTTACTACGATGATGAGTTAAGGAACAGATAAAATTAGTCATGTGAGGATACGGTTTCTCCAATTTAATGAAGACATAATGAAATTCATACAAAAGAAAATTTCTCTATGGTTCTGTTTACGCCCGATTGGCGAGAGACTGCCCAGGTTGTTGGGAAAACTCGCGAAAAATTACTATTTTTAATTTCCAAGTGACGTTACTCAGAGTTGAAATACAAAATGAAGTTTTTCGTACGAAAAATATTTCAACGAAAGAAAATTTTAGTACTTTTCTAGGAAACTTGTGAGAGAAAAATGTTNGGAAACTTGTGAGAGAAAAATGTTCATTAACATGTATTGTTAACAAGATTGTGTTTACTTTAAGCACCACATCATGCATTATTTATGCCGCATAAAATTTCATATTCATACTGAATCATTTAATTCAACACCGAAAGAAAAAACAATAGTTTTTGGGTACTTCCAGTTTTATCCTTTATGCTAATAATCTATGTTCTCTTTTAGTGAAACTTGTGATTTTTTCTGTTTTTTTATACTTCCAACAGGTTTTCATTTTAAAACATATAAAAAAGGAAACTCACGTTTTCCGAGTCGGAAAATATTTTGGTAATTATTAAAGGAAAACAGAGAAAGCTTACCTTTTCTCCAACGAGCACCATCCGCAGTAGGGATCCCTTGAGTTTAGACAGGTGCTACAGTTTGTGTGTCTTTCACATTGCTCCACCCGAATTTTAACAACCTGCGTTGAAAGGAAAAAGAGAAAAAACATGAAACATAAAGTCAACCAGGATTTGCATACATTTCAAGTCGCTGAGGAACTGGGTGAAAGAACGGAGAAGAGCAGACTTGCAATTTATTGCTAAGTATCTAAAACCTTGCTCAAAGCTTTCACAAAAAAACTTCAGTGTGTACAGCTAAAAAATGTATTCATAGTTATTCTAGTTGACAGATAACTTTCAATACAGTGACTTGAAAAGTTGGAAACAAAATTAAAATCTCTAGGTTTTTTAATAACGACGAGAAAAATCAATGAGATAATCTTCCACTGAATGCGTACTTGCCTACTTGAAAATTCTTTCTATGTACCCTTTGAAAATCCAACTTCAGAAAAAGCCAAAGAGAAAGTGGGTGTGCAGCTTGGAAAGTAGGTTGTATCAATATACCACAAGCATCAAATAGTGTACCATATTATTATTACTTTGAGTAATAAAAAAGCAAGTGGGTATAAAGACATAGACTCTTTACAGCCCACATGTCTACAAAATTTGATAGTTACGCACATACAGTAATGACCATGATAATATCGACAATAGTAGAACTATACCACATAGCCGCACTATTGCCTGAACGTGTGTTCTATGCACACAAAACATGCGACCAACACTAGATCCCACATTACGACATGATGATGGTGGTAGCAAGCCTGAATAGGATTTTACGCTGCCCCTTATTTACTCACGAGCTAACCCTTTTCGCTGGAAAAAACACAGGGTCGAACCTGTGTGCAAGAATTTCACAAGTAGACAAACTAAATTGAAAGAGAT
>JAAXOA010003116.1:0-12004 GCA_036561885.1 Salina celebensis
ATGAATGTCAAATCAAGTAAATGCTTATATAAAATAACTGATTGAACTAATTAATATAAAAAAAATAGTATTCGGGTCAGAATACGTACGTTTGCAATATGTTGAAAACCAGGTACCCAAATTACAACAAACTTCACTATATTTGTGACACCCCATTTCCAGGGTGCATGAGAGCTTGAGAAACTGTCATCGCATTTTTATGTAGCTAAATCTAGTTTATGCGGATGGAACACGCCTTTCGATATTAACTACAACTAATAATTATTTTTTGTACAAGTACAAAATATAAACCCAAGATTGTGCTTGTTGTGTGATGCATTATCCATTCCATTGCAGTTGGCATAAGAATGCAAAATCAGACACTAACGACTTCGTAGTATGTTTTGATTAGTAGCGATTGAGTTGTTAACCTACGAACGAGATATAATCATGAAGACACGAGTTTCGTTGTTGTAGTGAGGTTTCTCGTTGCCACTTGTCGTGGAGTATTTTATGGATCTTCGCGCTTCCACTACAGTGCTAGCGATGGAAACTGGTGCGACTCATTAATCATTAAAAGTGAGGATTTGTGTTGTGTGAAAATAGACCGCCGATTCTTTTGCTGACCTGTCTATTACAGCGACGGTATTTCACATCCAAGCAAAAGTTTTGAAAATCTCTCTTTTACATGATTGCAAGTTCAATAATATTACAAAATGTTCCTAAAGACCATTAATTATAATTATACATATTTGTGAAGCTAATGTTTCTATTGCAATTTTAAACATGGTAGTATTGCATGGACAAAAATTAGGTTAAATGCACCGTGAGGCAACTTTCCCATGGAAAGTGCAAAAGAACACTCCCCTAACTTTCTGACGATTTTGACGAAGTCGTTTCCCCCATTGTTGCAGACCTGAACCATATAGAACCTGAACCCCGTGATAGACTGACATGGCCTTGAAAAATATAAATATTTTAGACTATATGACTGGGTAAGGGATACTACTTCCATGTCACGAACTGCTCGTTGGTAACTGAAAATAATAACTCATCAGTTCATCATTACATAATAATAATAGAACTACTAAAACGAATGTCCCAGCAATGTTTTGATATGAATCTTGTCCATCAAGTTTAGTATTATGAAAGCATCAGTTATGTTTATGTTTATCTGGAGGAAATCTATGTTGGTCCGTGTAACCGCATTTGATCGTGTTCCTAAATGCGCTAAAACTATTTTAAGTGATTAGACATATGTTGTGGTTTGTTCTTTTTACCGCTTTATACGGCCGGGAGAATGGTATTTTACGATTCCTTGTTGTGTATCTATGATTTACTTGACAAAAAAGGCTTACGTAATGCTTAATACTTATGGGTTTATTTGAAACCCAGTATTCATGGTTTACATCATGCATGGTTCTTGTTCTCGCATTTTTGTTAATCTCTGAATCGGGTATAAACATTTGATTAATGTTTCTTGCTTACGCATTCAATGGTTTCATCATTGTATTATTTATTGGCAATACCTATTTTACTCTAATCATAATATCGATCAATATTGTCTAGTAACTACACTGTATAATGCCTAACATACTAATGACTGAAAGACGGTGGAAAACGCCAATTAACCAGTAAACCATTTGTTTTGCTGGTGTGAGCGTTGAAACATTTTAATAAGTCGTTAATTTTGGCAGTGTGTCACCGCAGTGGTACGTAAAAATTACTCTGATTGTTATGGATCACTCAAGTTGTATTTTATGGGGCCTCCTTGTGACCTCAATACTGATGGTGAAAGCTGGTAAGATTTGCCAAACCTTGAATGGAGGCAAGAGATCTTATTTTGATACATTGGATAGAGGGAACTGAACCGGGTTTGGGACGTATCCGTGAGAGAAATGCGGACGAACGAACCAACGAAACATTAATGCCATGGGAGAAGAGATCGTCTCGTCAGGTACAGATGAGCTCCAACTTGAATTTCCATCGTTCCTTGAATAATTCCTTTAAATACCCATTACATACGATTTTCGTAAACTATATTTCCAGGCGAACTGGGCGGAACAGTCAGAAGCGCTGGAGGTCGATCAGAATGAAGGTGAAAGCTGTGTCGAGATTACACGCCGATGCGTTATGGACAGTGACTGCTGTGAAGGACTCTATTGCAACACATATAAATACGGGGCGTTTTGCTACGCCAGGAATCCTCCGGTAGCTTAAAGCTTAATGTTGTATGAAGAGCACAATATTATTTCTCCCGGAGACGTAACCAACAAAATCCTTAGTTGAAATTATGTCGCTGTAATCATTTTTAAAAAATGAATAAACAAAGCCAAAAGTCAGCCACATTGTTAAACAATGGTTAAATCGACACGTGTGTGTTTGTGTAACACAAATATTGAGTTTATTGTAGTCTAAATGAATTTCCGTCTACATATGACGCTGATGTTATTTGCCACAATTATGGCTGGCACCGGAAGTTAATCAAAGAATTCCTTTGGTAAATTATTTTCTGTTTTAGGAATTCACTCCCTACTACACAAATTACATAAAGTTTCGTTTGTACTGCATTGTCAGCGGGGGGCTCGTGTTGGCTCTGCGTCATGGGACAGTCAATCTATTTTTTGTGGAGTTTTGCATCCATTCTTGTGCTTGTGATCCAAAGTCGTAAGAACTATTTTTAAAATTTGCAGTTGAGTTGCAGAAAACATTCGTTTCCAATATTTCTACAGAGTGTCGAGCTCATCACCGCTCAAAAAAGGCCGTGCCATATTACCGATTTGCTCGAATGCCCGAGCGAGCTCATTCCTCATACTATCGGGACAACGATATATCCGTTGAGTTCGAAGATGGCTCAGAGGAAGACAAAGAGGTGAAAAAACTTTATAGATCAGGAGTAAGCAGTGCATCCCCATTGAGATCACGCGATTTGAGGGGTGATTGGTATGACACCGACACCAACTGGTATGAAGGCTCCATCACGGATAATAAATGGCACAAGAAGACACATCTTCCGTTTGGGTGGAACTGGTTTGACAATGGATGGTACACAAAACCCTACGTCAGACGTAATTGGAACTATCGGCCAAGATACTTCCCTGATAATAATTGGGAATGGGTAAGCGACAGGTTTCAAACAGAGGAATAAACACACGGGTAGTTTTCATAGGAAAACTCCAATTACTTTTTATGCATCTTTCCCAATAAGAAATTGTTTTTTGAAGCAACTAATTGTTTTACAGTGAAAGATATAATTGTTCCTCCATTAAACTCAGTGTCAGTCAGCAGAAACAAAAGTGATGATATTTTGGGCTCAGAAAACAAACAGAGATATGCATAATTCCATTTTTGCTAACTTCTGATTCGGATGTGGGCGTTTTTAGGCTACTTGATATACTGTTTTACCATTGTTGTATTTAATAGCAATAAATACCTAATATACTATACATATTCATAGTATTCATCATTATTGTCAAGTCAATAGTATATAACCGGTAATAAGCTGACGACTGTGAGTCGAAGTTATTACTTACACGTAAGGATGCAATAATTAACCAGCAGCAATTTGTTCCGCAGTTGTGAGCATTGATACAGTTTACTTAGTCGTAAGCTTTCGTTAGTGCAGCACTTGAGTGGTATGCTTATATCAGACTGATTGAAATGTTTCCCTCAAATTGTATTTTATGGAGCCTTATTGTAACTTCATTATTTCTTGTCAAAGTTGGTAAGTATTGTTAATTCTTTAACGCAAATACACGATCTCATTTTCAAACATTTAAATAGAGGGTAGTGGCCTTGGTCGCGTCGAAGATAGAAAGTGGACTAGTACATTAAGTGAATCGGATCTTGAAGCATTGCTACATGTCAGCTCCGAAGGCATTAGCGGAACAAAAAAACCTTTTAGATCAATGGGAGCTGATGATTCTCCATTGCTGAAAACTTTGAATACTAGACCCGAACCTTTACGACCAAATACCGTTAACTGGAATGGTGGTAGTAGCTATGAGGATGAAAGATCAACATCCGGTTCCGAAAGTGACTGGCTTCAACCTGCGGGATATGATCGCAATATCGATGACATTCTTCAGAACCCTGGCCCTATAAGCAGTTGGAACCCTGGCTCAAAAAATGGTCTGGATGTTGGCTCAGGAAGCAGATGGAACTCTGCTACGGGAAGTGAATGGATGCTTGATTCAAGGAATTCTCAGAATCCTGGCACAGGAAGCAGTTGGGGAGCAGGCAGAAGAATTGGTGTGAGTTGGAAACCTGGAAACGTTTGGAAACCCGAACCAAACAACGTTTGGAGACCCGAACTAAGTAATAGATGGAAACCTGCCCCAAGCAAAATTTGGAAACCTAGTCCAAGCAACGTTTGGAAACCTAGTCCAAGCAACATTTGGAAACCTAGTCCAAGCAACATTTGGAAACCTAGTCCAAGCAACGTTTGGAAACCTAGTCCAAGCAACGTTTGGAAACCTAGTCCAAGCAACATTTGGAAACCTAGTCCAAGCAACATTGGGAAACCTAGTCCAAGCAACATTGGGAAACCTAGTCCAAGCAACATTGGGAAACCTAGTCCAAGCAACATTTGGAAACCTGGCCCAAGCAAGTCGACTCGTCGTCCTGATACTGAAAAAATCTACATCAATAGTAGGGGTAAGGTAACCCCCGAGTCGACATCGTCTGTACTCCTTGGAGGGTGGAATGGTCCCAACGTCATTGGTGATTGGGCCAGGCCCCGTGTAAACTCAGTGAGACAAATTCGTAAACCTGCTGTTCGGTGGTAGTTTAAATTGGGAATTCAATGTTTAATCCTGATCGCAGTTTTTACACTTATTTTTTCTTTTTGGTTTGATGGTATGAACGTCGAAATAACTGATTTCAATTTTAATATGCGTATATGAAATGAGCACCATGTCTATCATTTAACAAATCACATGGGTATGAAGAATCCCGTTAATATCATCCGTTAACTCGTTCTTACTAATTAAAAACTTCAGTTTTATAATGAACCGCCTTCACTGTTATAAACATGAAAATGTAAATATTTTTGATTGAGTGAGTGATTCAGAGTTTCTCAATAATTGAATTGGATCCTTCCGTAAATACAAATTAGTGTTCACGTTTACTTATTTACATACCATACCTTTGGTTACAATTAGAGTAAAGTTTGAAATAAATAATCATGAAAAACATATAACATCAGTAAATTTACGTTTCTGGTGTGTAACAATTTAGTGGATCCCTGCTAAGGTTTTACTGAAGCACGTTCAGAATCTTCTCTCCCTTAGAAACCCAATGTCAGCACACTGCGAAAGCTTCCTTTACAAATCGCCACCAGGAACCGTCCAGTCGAATTTCTACCGACCTTCATGCGAAACGCCACACATCGAAAGTGAACTGGTCCGCAAGATCTTAGCAACATTCGAATATACTTCTGTTTGGTTTTTGGAAATGTTTTTCTCCACACAACCAGGACTTGAGCGGATGTCCAGTAAATTTTGCTAGCTGATGAGAGAACCATACAACCGGAAGTCACCCCAAATACCAGCTGACATACCAGTATGCTTGTATCCCAGTTTGGAAGGCTATGAAAATGTTTGAGCAAATGGTAATGTGCACGGATGATGCCGGGCATGAGAACACAGATAAGGGATACCAGATAATATCCAAACTGCTCACACACAATTCGAAAAACTATTGTAAAGGTTTGATACTCGCGAATTATAATCTTTGAAGTCAATGATAGACAGTTGGTTGTAGTTTTAAATGATTGCACCACCGTATAGCTCGAAAACAATATTGAGAAAAATTGGATGCTGGCATATCTGGCACTAGTAAGACACGCTACGATGCTTATCGTCCAAAGAACCAAGTTAAATACGAAGCACAAAACTAAAATTGTGTGCCCAATCCAACTCTCACGCAAGCAATCACGTAAACCGGAATAAAATAAGATTGGCGAGTCCGGTCTTATTAACGGATAAGCACAAAACATACATATGAGTGTTAAACAGGAAATGCTGCAAACAGCTTCGAAATATTGTAGAACTTTAGCACTACGATTTGTCTTCGTGTAATATTTGTTGTTGTTCTGATTTCCGAAGTAGTTGCATATTATGGTGTTACTTTCGCAATAGTTTTGTGGTGACACAATTAAGTGCAAGCAGAACAATAGATAATGCAGAATTCCAGTAAAGAAGCTGTATGAAATAGGTTCCAGAGATGTTTCATGAACTCCGATTAGGCTTCGAAATCCCCAGTATAAAGCTTGAACAGCTATTAACACCAATGTACTGTAGTACTTCAATTTGTTTCCTTTTTCAAAATATATCAAATGGCTTTCTTTGGTTACAGGCACTAGCGGATATGCTCCCGAAATGCAGCTGAGAACATCGCAAGTTTTAGATATGCGTGGAAACAATTTGGAATACATGTTGAGTCTCCTGATTACTGCGCAAAATGTATTCTCGATCTGAAAATCCCTTTAGGGTCATTAATGGAAAGCAGCATATATAGTTTTCGACTCAAAAGGTTGATTACTTATCATATTCCATCCATAAAATAACGTATATACACTGCAAGGCTTTTTGAATTTAAACACTAATCTCCTCATAGAAATTTTGAAGGTTTTGGGCCTCCCTTCCCTGTCAAATCAAATTCAAACTGAATATCAATTTAATCAAAGTTCCATTTAATAGTCACGAATTACGCTTCGGTAACAGGAAATACTAACTCATCAATTTTTCACGATTATCTAAAAGGAAATTTTAAACCGAACAGTCTACTAAAAACTGATATCCAACCAGTGTTCTAACATGAATCTTGCCCATCCAGTTTATAATTTTATGAAAGCATCAATTATGTTCATTCTTATCTGATTTTGGAATATGAAATCTATGTTGGGCATGTATACGGTGTAATGACATATTATTACAAGTATGAATAAGGACGAAAGAAGCGTAAGACAACCAGTTTAGCCAAATTAGCAGTGACTACGTAAAAACTACAAATAATATGCCAGTGGAAAAAATATAAAAAAGCCGCTGATTCTGATTATAATCAGTAACAAAATTATACACATATTTTATTCAGGGAATCCTTATCAAATGCTTTTAACCAATACCGCGAGTAGGATAATTGCACAGAAAACAGACGCTTCAAGTGCAAACGAGTAATTTTGAGCAAACAAAGTTTCCATTACGCTGAAGCTGGAAGAATATTCATGACGCCGGAGCTTACAAGTATGTTTGTTACTTCCCGCAATATAACTAGCCACATAAGTTACTGTAGAATGTAGAAAATTAATTACGTATTTGACTCTATCTGCTGAAATCAACGTGTACTGAGCGACTGCGACTAAAGTCTTCCATAGTAGAACCAGCTGCTCCAAAATATTTGTTCCACAGTCAGAGAAAATCTCCCGTTTTTCTGGATGAATGTCAATTAGCATTTCCGTAATGCTTGTCTCCGTCTTGTCCATGACTATCATCAAATAATCCATGTTATTCTCAAACAACTTTCGAACCTCGTTCTGAGCCACTCGAAGCGATGGAGATTCACTAGATGCTTGTATTTCTTGCAAGCTTTCTCCGAATTCCATCATTGCGTATGAAATTGGCTGGAAGATTTTGGTTAAATGTTGCTGGATTTCTTCTTCGCAATTCGCAAATTGGTTTTGAATCTCCACTCGCACCGCTTCGACATGTTGAATAGCTGCGATTGCATTTCTGAACTCAATATCCATCCCCAAGAGTCGATTAGCAATTGTGTTTCCCCTGAATAAATGAGCGAGGTCAATTTTTTATAAATTTTATATTCTAAATGTGCAATTGTCTTACGTCTTGGTCTACTCCCAGTTGCCACCGTTCAATATGAAAACGACTTAAGACTACTGTTATAACCATAGCAGTGAGGTCTTCGAAAGGCGAAACCAGGCACAATCAATATCTAGTATGCATTTAGACCCTGTGCCTATTTTTCCTCGAGATTATCGTATGGGTACTTTTCAAAGGTACTATGTGCTTAAAGGTTTAGACGAGGTTAATAACCTCGATTCGGTCGTTGTGGATTATCTGGATGTAAAGCGTCAAACCTGAAAGAACTCAAGTTTAAAGCATATAGGTGCAATAAATGTGAAATGAATACCTATGCATCTTTTGTCGGTTGTGCTTTATGGATTCATTTGGTAAGCATAAAACACGAGACGATATCAGAGAAGAGAGCATTTATGAACAAAATGTGGCATGTTGCATGCATGCATTTTCGTTAAATGATTGTGACATATATTTGGTACTGAAAATTATACAAAGTCTTTTGGGTTTTTGGTGTGCAATAAAAAACTTTGGAAATTGTAGTTGTTTAATCTGCCGTAGTTTATTTTATAATAAATACAAATATTTGTGTTTTAATCTGTTTTTCATTTGCATGTATTTTTCATATAATTCCAAGTGTTTGCCAATGCTGATAAAGACAAAGAAGTTAAATGGGAGTCACAGGCGAAATGAGATTTATCCTTGAGCTCAGAGACTTCGAAACATCCAGGGGCTTCCCTAGTTTGCCATGAGAGTATTGTTTTAATCCATGAAGCTCGGAAAAATTCTTGATATCCAACCAAACCACATAGGGCAACTAGGGAAACAAATATGCATATAAATTGCATGACTGTATAGTGTAAAGCAGTAATAACATCGAGAGGAAACTAATTCTTACCATTTTCAGCAAACAAATCCATAAACATTTGCTCCTCAGTGAGAAGGTCTTTGATAAGATCATTTTCTTGAAGCATTTTTCCGCACAGTCGGTCATTTACCTGATGGTCCACAAGATTTTTTGGAACGTCACATTTCTCTTGTCGCATCTCTGCAAACACTCGGTGAAGAAGCTGATGTGACAACATGAACTGTGAACGAGCTGTAGTATCAAACATTACTGTTTGGCAAACTTGTGGAATGTCGCATCTCCCGAGCAATGCAGTCAAACATTTTTTATTTAAGTCAGTCTAAATTGTTTCCCTGTCATGGCCCACGTCTTCCTTAAGATAGCTGGATACAGCGATTTTCTTCAGTGAGGTTGGAAAGGATGCAAACTCGTCAACGAAGACATTACACTGTACTGCATTTTCACCAGATGCAGTACAAATTTTTCTCGACATGTTCTTCAATCCGAATTCTTCCTCAAAATGGTTTCCATGGAAAGCGTCCACCCGGAGAAGTGAAACAAGTCCACCGACATCGTCGCCAACCAAGTCGTCACGCGCGAGGTAGAACTTAACACCCCTGTTCAAGGACTTTTCAATTTGCTCCATCAACTTAAGATCCTGGTCACGATGGGAAGGATTTTGGCATACGACACGGTCGGTGACATTGGACACAGAAAGGTCGACTTTTAGATTGGCAGCTCGCTCACGTATTGAAAGGTTGTCACGGATTCCTAGAATTAGAATGCAATAGCTTACAGATTAGAATTAGAGATATAACCACTTGTCTTTATAATAAATGCACATAGGTACAAGACAGACCATTGAAATTCTCTGACGCAAGTGGTTTCTCACAAGTATCTGGACAAATTCCTACAAATACAACACGCAACAAAATAGTACAATTATTAGGTTTTCTAGGATAAAATAACTTTGCTTTAGTATAAAGTATAAACACACACATCAGACTTACCATTGTTATTTTGTGACGCCGCCCGTCCGGGCGGTTTCTCGCAATTTACTGGGCAAATTGCGAACGAAGTGTCAAAGTTCATACTGAACAAACACAAAGAAAGAAATATTAATTTACTCGTCATTTTTACTCTTATTTGTCGTACGAAATTGTTATTGCTGTGACCACAGCCTGTGATTTTCTAATAAAACTCATTCCTCAATGACTGCATTTTATACCAATCAAAAATGTTCTCGGACAAGCACAAAGGAGATAGATTACTGGTGTTAAAATGTCGTTATTATGTAGGTAATGATGGCCAAATATTAGACTGAACATTCCTGCAAAGGTTAAACTGGACAAACCTTTTACAACAAATATAACAAAAATCCATTTATTAATGTGTTTTAACTAGTTGTGGGAACCGTTAAGCCTAGAAAAGGTAAACTTTTTAAAAGTGAACTCGTATTGATTTATCTTACTCGTGATGAATTTCATTAGAAAAGGTGGTTCTTTGATTTTAGCAGAGACAGGGAAAACCGTTTTACTAAGGTAAGATGCTGTCGACGCCAGTCGCTTATATGAAGAAATAAAAGATATTATTGGAATTGAATTGATAACCTACAAATGTTCAAACTACGTAGTATGTATAACATTTTAAAAAATACCCATGTGTATTGCTATTTGTGTTTAATGTTTTAAAAAACCTCCAGTATATACGAATGTCAATAAACTGTCACTATAAATGTGATGAAATTTGTATTGAAAACATGTCAGTCATTAATTTTACAACGCTGCAATTAACGTCAATGCCATTGTAGACACGGTTCTGGACAGCTCAATAGAATACAATAAATGCGTGAAAACACGCACACAGAAAAATTCACACTAATGTCTAATATTTGTTTATTTTGTTAAGTAATAATATTAATAATTTAGGACGATTTGTTTTCAGAAATCTAAGCCCGGGCTAAAACTTAACCTTGGCCGGGAGTTTGGCGAAGACAAACTAATAATAATAATATGCCACTCTACGTTCTCTGTGCCTGTTTCTGTTCTTTCAAAGCAATGACCGGCATGTTCATTGATAACTACAATTTCACAGGAACCGCAGTACAATTAAGGTGAATGATTTTCAATTCATCGAATGGTTGGTAATGATGAGGAATTTCAGTGCTGGGTGTCACTTTGTCACAGTTGTCAATTTCGATGGTAGATCAATACTCATGAAATTTTAATAATACAAATGGTTCCATTCCTACTTGGGCTCTCTCTTCTGAGAAGTTTCCAGCCTACAAAACTCGAAACATTTGCTACAAACAAACAAACAAACTATTGCAACATTTTTACTGACTGGTAATGTATTTACTCCTTGATTTCTATGGAACTCCACAAACTGTCCTGGACGGTGTGTTCCAAAACTTTTCCCGGATGAGAGATTATTTCAACCAACCAGTGATTTACAATCCAGTCTACATTACAGCCAAAATTATAGCTGATGCAGCTAATGTCACACTGTTAGCGCTTCCGGCCGCAATAACAAGGAATATAACAATTTCTCAATACGCGATTATGACCCCGTCCGTTCAATTGTTTGAAACATCAAGAGTTTCTTTGTACCAAATATGGAACAAGCATCGACAATCAAACAACTCATTGGAACTAGTAAGGGTCCCAACATGGGGCTTTAACTTTGTCTATTGTCAGCTTCCCCGGATAAAAATGGAAAACCCGTGGAATCTTACAGACCTGACCGAAGCTTTCGATATTTATATTTGGTTGTGTGTCTTATTTCTGCTTGGAACATACCCGATTTTAGTTTTTCTGTCAACCTCGCCGAAGAACCCCTTCGCATCGATTTCCCAAGCTAGCGTGGAAATATTCGCAGCACTAATTAGTATTCTATCTATGTTAATTTCGTTTGGGCCAAGTGTTTCACCGGTCAACGGTGTAAGAGACAAAGTTCTACTCTACGTTGTGTGGATGTTTGGATCATTAGTAATCGTCAACTACTATACCGGCGTTATTACCAGCGAGATGATCATTCCGCCAGGAGAAGATATCGTTACAGTTGTACCAGAAGCATTGCGGAGAAACTTTACACTCATATTTGACAACGTGAACCATTTTAGAATACTCAACTCAACTATTTCAAATCGTGCCAGTGGAACATCCAGTGTGTAAGTTGGTGAGAATGTTTACAAAAGCGTGAAGAGCATTAGTTGTATGATGATTTGACGTTATCTTCCAATTGTTTAATAGAGATCTCAATGACGTCCAAGCCTTGAAGATACTCCTCAGCAATATTGATGAAGAATTTTCCCACGTTGCGGGGAATACATCTCTAATGTTAAATACTCTACTTAAGAAGACAA
>JAAXOA010003117.1:0-12003 GCA_036561885.1 Salina celebensis
CTATCGTAACTGATGTCATATTGCATCATGTCAAAAAAGGAAGCTCACACAGCGAAGAGGAAATTGACTTGTAACAATAACACTGGGAAAACATTTTCCTTGTTACTGAATCGCAAGCCTGAATGCTATAATAACCTGGTGTACCTGTAAAAAGGTCAAATTCGAAGACTGAATCAATCGAAGAACTTTCAAATTGGTTTCTTGTCGAATCCGTTTACAAGCAGTGCTTCAGGAATAGTTCTATGATAAAAACATTTGGCAAAGTTCATAGTTATTACAAAAACTCTTCCCTAGCGTATACTAATCTTGCAAGAACAATGAAAGTTATAAAGCAGGAATTGCCGTAGACATATGTAAATCTCTATGCTTTTGTTGTTTGTCAACAAAATTTCCATTTCTTTGTGACCAACGGAGTTCTTACGGAAGTAATTTTCGCATAATAGCTTTTCTATTCGAGCAAGAATGAAAATATCTCCACCACCAGTGATATTTTATGTATGCATTCAAGTCAATAATAAAGATTTTCCATTAGTGGATATTACTGTTCCAACTTTTCAGGTTATTTTACAACCTATAATAATAATGGTCGCATGATCAAGCTAACGACCTCCGTTTATTAGGTAACTAGCCTCCGCAACACAGTAATGTGGTAAGTCACGTTCATACCAGGGTATATATGTAATTTATAGGTAGTAAAATTGACTCCTTATCAAATGAGAGAATAGCATATGACCAGAATAAATGGTTTGTGTTAAAGGAACATCAACATGGACATTAGTTTTCTCTATAGACTTCTAACAACTCTTCATACAAACACAAGTTTACTTTTAAGCGAACATATTGATATGACTGTCGTATGTCAATTTTTTAGTTTCATGCGACAGTTGTCAATTTCCCGACATGAATAATCCATACATCGCCCATTTACACGTAGATAATATACTACTATCTCCGTTTCGTCTCTTATCCACAGAAGTTAGCCTTTTGAACAATTCAACCAGTAAATAAATGAATTTCATGATTATTTGTTGCCTTACTTTAAATGACTGTGTTGCGTAAATATAAAGCTGATAGGTGCGTAAAAGTAGCTTCTCGTGTGTACATTCCATTAATGCCGCAACTGTAACCCTAAACGGGAAACTTAAACATGTGATTCATAGAGGCGAATAATGTATAAAGCTCCTGTTTATTTTCCAGTTACTTTTTCCCAACAAAATATGTAATGAAAGTAATAAGAACGAGATCGTGGTATATACTTTTTTTAGGTTGGTCCATCACGCGATATAGCAATAGGAAAATATCCTCCTTCTACTTCTCTGTCTGTCAATGAGTAAAATTGTAGTCTATCACGCCCTACTCATTTCGACAAACAATACGAACCAGCCTTTCCAGTTTGTTGTTAGCGTAGTACATGGGAATTGGTTATCGCTGGGAATGGAAAATTAAACAAAACAAAACCTATCCCTACTTATCACGTTTTAAAGTGATTGTTCCTTACAATTCTGCGAGCTATTTGATTTCAATTTATGGATGACTATGTAATTTAATTCTGCTAAGAGAAGTTTCATTTTCGCATTTAGTATATGTTGTAAAGTTTGTTTGTGTATCTATGTGTAGGTTATCCTCATCCGGGTAAATGCTAAATCATGTTATCATTGACCCTTGTCTAGTGTCATGGTTTCAAGGCTAGCGAAATGGTTGAAGAGTGCAAGGTGGGAAAGTAGTAAAACAGTCACAATACACCATAGTGCGGGGCTTTGACTGCCAGCTAATCATTTCCAGGGAAATCCATATCCATTAAGCAAATTAGCATACATTTTGTAGAAGAGTAGCTGCTAAATTTCCCACCTAACTTATTTTATGTCGTTAGGGCTTTGTGTAAATTGCAAAATAAATGCAAAATATTACCTAAGTTGAACTCACTGTTTCCGAATTTATAAAAAGTCTAAAAATAAACAAAACTAATGCATTTTAAAAGCACTTTTCGCATACCTACGTATGCGTTCAGTTCAAGTGGTAAGGGCCACGGTTTTCTGAAGTTTGCCACAAAAATGTCTTTGATTTTTAGGAAAACTACTTGGTTTAGCAATCATCATAAGAAATCGAGAAGCACAAGAACTACGGAAATTTTAATGTAAATTTTCTAAAATACTTTTGACCGTACTCTATACACACAATCCAAGCATTACCTAAGGTTGATACAAAACATCGTAAAAACCTAATGTTTACTTTTAACGCGGTGGGCTCTGTAATACCTCCTCTGAAAACTATCAAACTTACAAAAGCTCCAACTACGTATCCCCTAAAAGAACAAAATCGTTCTCCGTAGTGCTAGAAAATTGCAGCCGTTGTATTTTTTATACTTGTATTTAGAACATTAGCTAAGCACTTTTCCAGCGGTTCCCACTCGACGAACAATAATAATTCAGATCATGAGTAAAAAGAGAAAGTTTCTCTTTATTGTTCTTGGTTTTTTAGTTTGTTTCATGCATATTAGAATTGAACATGTGAAACACCTTTGCGTAAATGGCTTGCTCAATGAGCTTTCTCTTCGCACTTATCCATGCACCATATTCCTTTTGCTTGTTTTTATGTATGTTTATATTACGCAAATGGTTTTGGTATAGCGTTACGCTAACAATATATGTAATACGTACGTTAGTAAACTGCCACAGGTAAAGCGTTTCAAAAATAGACTTGCTCTAGGTGTTCCGTCTGCAGACTTCATACGCTACTGAAACCTAACTCGGCCAAAGTGTTCCAACGAACACTATATTCGGTGTGCGACAACCAGACGGAAGTTCATGTCGGAGAAGGTGACATGGTGTTTTGGCCTTTGGGAATTTTACTGCAAAAACCAGACGAAGTTTTTTATGCTACAACTGAAAAAAGTACCTCTAACGTGCTTTCTTGATGCTTTTTCACACATGTTGCAGTTGAACGCGTTCGCGTTTCTTCCAGTTTAAATGGCAAGTGTACTGGGGCATAAATGGAGTAACCCAGAAACATTTCATGTTTTATATTGAGGCATATGGCTGGGAAGTTTTTTTTTGTGGAAAATGATTCGGATAGATAGATCACGGTGAGTATCATTCAGACAGATATTGTTGTACAGGCTGTTCGTATGGATGAGCACGAACGAATGTGCCATTAAAATTTTCCATTCCGTCCACTTTATTGATACTGAGAAGAAAAGTTTTTCGTTGGAGACCTAGATCAGTCAGTCAGAAAATGATACAGCTCACACCTATTAAAGCTATTCTTCCTTGGAGAACTACGTGTCACTGTATTGGTGAAAGTTACCCAGGGATAAAACCTGATAAGTTACTTTTATTCTTNCTTTATTGATACTGAGAAGAAAAGTTTTTCGTTGGAGACCTAGATCAGTCAGTCAGAAAATGATACAGCTCACACCTATTAAAGCTATTCTTCCTTGGAGAACTACGTGTCACTGTATTGGTGAAAGTTACCCAGGGATAAAACCTGATAAGTTACTTTTATTCTTTTTTACAAAAAATGTAAAGTAGGAAATAAACTTAGATTTTTCTTCGGTAACTTTGAAGGAGATTGAACCAAACTCGATATCGCCACTTGTTTCATGAAGCCACACTTAAATTCGATGTCCTTCTTTAATGTTCGTTTTTGCGCACAACGCAAACAAAAGTGTAGCTTCGTAGAAAATATCAGTGATTTCCAACTTTTCACCATTTCCCAAAAAGAAAATCATTGGAAAAGGTTCAACTATGATGTTATGAGTTGATTGTATGTGTGTAGGGAAGTCAAACAAGTTTTTTAAAACGCAAAGGCTGGTAGTGATATTGAGCTAATACTCAACTCTTGTTATTGAGTTTATTATATTACCCAACTCAGCACGGTCGTTTTACGGTTTGGCTGTTGGACATAAGGAAATTCATAGGTATTATAATAATAACAGTATTTTAGTGGGTTTCTGCTATCGTGAATTGGCAGAAAAACAGTAGTAACCCACAATAACAATATCTCAACGGTCATGTTCTTGCCTACGAAAAACATACAAATGAAAAACAAAACCGAGCTGTATACACATACTATCACACACTAAAAGACGATTTTAGGATTACGTCTTTCTATGTAGCTACAGCAGCGAGTTATTTCATACCAATGAAAATACAACAGGCTTGCATGCATAGCTTACTGCATTGGGAAAAAAAGAACGTGTGATCAAACAGTTTCTACAAATTCACTTGTGCACGCTTTCACTTTAGATCAACATAAAAACACTAAAGGAAAAATGGGTAGAGTAGAGATCGATTTCGCCATACAAGAGAAGAAAAACTACCACACGACAACCAACAAGCCACCACCCAATTCCTGCCTTTGTGTGTTCAGATTTAAGATATCGGTTTGCATGGTTCCTACAGCAGTTTATGTTCGTGCGTGGTATCTCATCATCTAGTTAACCAATGTACTAACACAAGGAAAGAAAAATACATGAGTATTGTATTGGATCCTGAATTGGAGAAAGTGTAGAGGTATATAAAATGTGTTTTGGGTCATTCATCTAGTGAAAATATATTCGCTTGTGCTTTCATCCACTTGATAATCTCTAAGGTTTTCACAGCTTGCATAACTTGTTAGAATGTGCGTGAGCTGATGAAAAAGAGAAAGCTGTAAAGCTAATGCCTACAAAGTTTCGACATTACGAACTAGTATTGTACTGCAGCACGGTACGTAGTATGTAAACCACTTGACTTTTATTGTGTTTTCGCGAAATTTTAAGTTCGTACAAGGTGCCAAAGAAATTTACGCTTTGATATATTTCAGCGTGTCAGCTAGTATTTTCATGGAGCGGATTAAATTGTTGAATATGTGATTTATTAAACATTTTTAGTATAAACTCATTTATTCTACCAAAGACAATAATAGGGGATAAAATCCCATTTTGAAATCATCAGGAAAGAGAGCACTCTGAAGTCATCATGGGACTTAATTATTTGCATTTTATTGTAGTGACTTGAATGATGAGACTATGCTAAAGTATACATAGACCCGAGTACCTTATGACTTTGGAGCTAGTATTAACTCGTGTTGAAGTATTTAGGTGACTTTGGAAGTCGCCCAAATTCCAACGACATCGTTTTCATATCAAGAGAGAGCGTGCATGTTAATGGCTTTTTAGAGTGTTTAAAGGCTATCATGTAGGCCGTCCAGTAACTTTCGCTGTAGGTACTTTCCCTGAACTGCACGTAACACACAAAATTCTTTAATACCCCATACGACGTGAGCATAATTTGAGAAAATGGAAACCGTTTAGTTCAACATACTAAAGAGGTTCAGTTCTCTCCACGTACGACTTCCAATTTTCCTGGGAATACCAGACTTTATCTATAATAAATGATGTTGCCAATTATTGTCTGTTGCAAGGAGCACCTGAGTGGCACAATGAAGAATTAGAATTTTTCTTCTGTTTCGAAGTAAAAATATACATAAACAGAGAGTAAAAACGCTTATATACGTTTGCCGTAATATTCTGCTGCATTCACAGTCCTCTTACACAAGAGGACTGTGAATACGACAAGAAATTAGTAAAGTTTCTGTGTACCACTATATTTTGACATCCATGAGTTTTAGTCAGGTTACACAGCAGGCTTTTAAAGTAGAGCCATTACCAGAAAACAACCCATGAAAGAATATTTATGAAGGCTCAAAATTGTGCCGTGTTAAAACTTGGGAATTCCCTTGTTGTTTTATGAATGTTTGCGTCCCTGCAGTTCTAAAAAAATGCCAGGAAGAGGCAACAAAAGACTAATTCAAATTCGGCTAACAAAAACGTTGACCTTTTGAATTGGAATTAAAATTAAAGCTAATTTGAACCTATTATTAGAATGCTTGATGACATGAAGATTAATGTGGTTGTGCTTGTACGAACTTTAATTTTAATGCAAGTAATAACTTCGCTATGCAGTAAAATGCTACAATTCGGACAATTTTGAGCAATTCTCTTAATGAAGCAATTTCAAATTGGCCAATTGTAGATGAATTTCATGTTTAAATCGATTTTTAGAGAAATGTACCGGTATTTCTTACACATTTTAAACCGAAGTGTGTAGAAGGCTTTTTTTTTTTGTATTTTAGTTAATTTAAATTGTTTGTGGAAAGCCCTTGTAAAGGATATAAAGCGTGTATAAATTTCTTCTATATTTACTGGCGCCACCTCAGTCGTATGTAGCCGTTTCTCAATAAAAATTGCAAAGAATACTACACAACAGAGTATTTTGTAGGATTTTGTCTGATTGGAGCAAGCACTGGTTTTACATATTTATTTGGCAATTCCAATTAAACAACCTAGCTAAAATTCGAAAATACCTCGTTTGTTCATGTGCTGAAAATTATTAGGTAAAATTCTCAGCCTTAGTAATACATGGATTGTTCTGTGTACATTCTCAATATTATATTAAAAATATTAAATATTAACATCTCAGGCGCCAGATATCCTTGCATGAAATGAATCCATAGTAATTAACAAGTTTGCCAAAAACGTATTCCACTGAAAATCGTCTGGATGTATAAAAATGACATTTATATAGACAAAGTAAGCTACTCATTACTTCGGCTAAGACCGTTAAATGTTGGGAGTAAGCATTTCCCTACTGGCACATGGCTGCCCTTCAACTATCCACAACTCGCAATTAAAGGGATCCTAAACTACCAACTCTTATCATTGTAGCCGTTATTACAATTGACACATATCGAGCTACTATCTATACGACCTATTTTATTAACTGAATTAATAACACTAATCTTTCTTGATATAAAAGGAAACGTCTAACTTTCTGCTAACATGTGATGTGACACAATCAGTTTTTTCATGAATCCATAGTCAACAATTATTTATTAATTAATCCCTGATGTCATGACGTCTTAAGAATAATGGTTACGTGAATTTGCAAAATATATACAATAAAAACATTGCTACACAGATATGTTCACGAAAGAACGTATTAGAGATAGTATCTGGAGACACTGAAGCATATCACTGTACGTAACTCAGATTGTCTTACAGCAGTACCTCACGAACTATGCAGAGTTAGTTTAGGATATAAGTGATAGCAGCAGGAATCCTTGTTGTGAGTAGTACCCTAGATTTTTAGTACTGGGCAGGAAGTAGTGGTGAAGTGAACGAATAGCTTTTCACCATGACATGACGGAACCGCTCGGCGTTCCAACCGCATCTTGATGGATTTAATGGCCTAAAATGTGAACTGTTTGGAAAGCAGAAGACAAAACAAAGTGTTTCCCTTAAACACTTTAAAAATTGAATTCATGCTACAGCATCTACCTAATGCATCGAAATTCGCAACGTTTTCCTATTACTTCTGCAGCATTTCCCTAAACATCACAAAAATAAAACAATTGCCCTTAATTACTTGAAAAAAAATCATCAATTCTGGTGACTCGACAAGTTCAATTACTCCTATTGAGTAGTGACTACTAAAGGTGTGTTTATGGTTTGCTTATGATTCTACGTGAACACCCAATTGTCTTTCATTTCCTGTAGCAGTCCCAAAACAAAATCATTATCTTTCTCTGTTTACAGGCCTTTGACCTCAGCGCCTCTTACTACTAGACTCCCAACGATTTCCTCTGAAACTGAAACCTGTCCATCTTGTTTCCTGGAATTGCCCCCCATGTCATGTTGTTCATCACAAAATCCTACCTTGTTGTTCATAAAACAATATATTTTGTGTGTGTACAAACACTGTTCTCTGCTAAATATAATTTTGAGGCTAATTTAACCAAGGCAGATGATCGCATTGTAGAATATTGATGATGATATAATCTAAGAGCGAAATGAAATAGGAGATGGGAAAACAACTTAGCGAATTTAACAGAGTCATGTCAAGCGTGACACATAAAGCTTCCTGGGACTTCTCCACACAATTTCCCATGTTCTCATCTAAAATTTATCTGCCCTTTCTCCTATCTTCCCAACTTGCATTCAAGTTAAGTTACGTTATAAGGTTACTCTCATACGTGAACACTCTACCAGGAATATTTTTTTTATTAGCCCAAAAACAAAGAAGGTTGCCGCTTGTGGTTAGCTAGCTCTACTTCCATTTATTCTCTCATCTCATGTTCTTCCGCTTTCCCCTAATTTATGCTCTGAGCGAACATATCAACAGAGGGAAAAGACAGGAGCGACATGGTTAACCAACCAAGAGAAACAAAAGGCGACGTTTCCACAACAGCAGAAAGTTATTTCAACGCGTGAAATGCTATCTCTTATCAAAACGCTCAATGTTATTATGTCGGATGACTTTCATGCAGTCAGTACATGTCTATATTATAATACTAATCTCTTCAATCTTCACAATTTCTCCACTGTTCTGCCAAAATAGTACAAGAAAAAAGTCACAAGTAAACAACTACCTAGCAGCAAACGGGTTGGTGTCTTATCGTATTCTGTTGGGTTTCACTGAACGTTTTATCCATCTGTATTCTTAATTGCGACAGAAATGAAAGGCCAAAAGGGATCAGAGTAAAGTCTAGCTTCCGTTTGAGACATAATGTAGAACCATACCCAGAAATGTTCATATGAACGCAATAGGACTAAATAGGAGTGAGCTGACATTACAAATAGGCTTTATAGAAACGCAAACCTTTCAAGGAAATAAGAACAGTATCGGTCCAGACCAATATGTGTGCCAAACATTTTACCGAAGAGATTACCCAATCACCTTACAAAGTCCCTGCTGAAAAGAGTAAACGTTTGCGGTCTTGTTCCAATGCGACTCTCCGAATACCCAACTTTTTTCCCTACATTTCTTGTTTCGAATTTCCTCAGTCACTCACTCCTAAGTCTACAAACCGACAAGTGAAGAAGACTCACTGGGAAAAACTTTCACATTTCGTTTTGGCATGGAAAAAAGAGAAAAAAAGTTTTTACTTGTTTTATTTTTCTTTCGCTGTTTCTCTTCCTGTCGTTCTATTTAGGTCCATGCGAGAAACGGTTTGTAACCTAGACGGAGCTTCATCTGGAAACATTTCCCTTTTTTCTACCATTTCACCACTTTCCGTCTTCATTTCGTGTAAGTGTAAAAAAAAGTTTGCTGTCCCCTGTTTGTCCTTTCCTTTCTTACATTTTAATTCTAGGAATTACGTAAACTAAACAGGATGAGTTTTTTTCATGTCCATTTATTTTCCACCACTTTTTTCTCCCCGTTGGATGAAATCTAAGCACAACTCAGAGCCCATGTGTGCTACTTCTAGACATGCTGATACATTTATAACTGTCAATTATAGATTCACTATAACTATATTTGTGATTCCATTAGTTTTAATAGAATGCATATGATGATGGGACCCAAAAAAATATGGAAAGAATTTGTCTTACAACATCCCGAAAAGTTTTGTTCATCCAAAAGCTTACCTGGAATAGAAAAAAAACAATCCAATTAGTTAATTTGCATTTTGATGACACACCAGATACATGTTAGAGGGAGAAAATAGATTTAACTTTTACTATCATATGCGGTGCATCACATGCATAAGTGAAAGTATTTCATTAGCGTCTTGTGCATAAAGTAGATGTGCCAGCTGGCTGTGCAAAACTATACGCGCTTCAAGATTGGCAAGAAACTCTTTTTAGTGGTAGTCCCGAGGTTAATTCACTTGACAAAATGAAAGACGGCTGAATGAGAGAATAAAGGGAGCTTGGAAGAAGTCCTAAATGAATTAAATCAAGATAGTGTGGAAAATGTCTGTGAAACACATACTCTGTGATCTCCACATACTCTCCCAGCGCAGACTTGAAGATAATGATAATGGAAGTGAATACAGAGTGGATGGAATGTGGAAAGTCGTCAAGACGAAATAAAATAAAAGACAAAATGGAAAGTGGAATTGTCTATAAAACAGAGAAAGTCTTATATCTTCGAGTGTTTATGACTTTTTAGATGTTCTCGCGATACAACTACAATATGAAAACTGCTCCGTCCGTCCAACAAATTCCAACAAAAAACTAGTACAGCTCAGTTTATTTTTTTGTTTTCTATCCAGCGAGAAAAGCGAAAAGAAAGAGAAAAAAAGTTGAACTAGTGAAGTTGTAACAACTCGACGTGAATGAGATGACTAAGAGTAATGAAATGAAGTATATTTAATGGATTCTCAGGCGTCATTCGGTGGGAGTCAAGACGAAATAAAATAAAAGACAAAATGGAAAGTGGAATTGTCTATAAAACAGAGAAAGTCTTATATCTTCGAGTGTTTATGACTTTTTAGATGTTCTCGTGATACAAACTACAATATGAAAACTGCTCCGTCCGTCCAACAAATTCCAACAAAAAACTAGTACAGCTCAGTTTATTTTTTGTTTTCTATCCAGCGAGAAAAGCGAAAAGAAAGAGAAAAAAGTTGAACTAGTGAAGTTGTAACAACTCGACGTGAATGAGATGACTAAGAGTAATGAAATGAAGTATATTTAATGGATTCTCAGGCGTCATTCGGTGGGTATATCGTACATCACTGGGTTCATTCGCCAGCTTGAGTAGAGAAAAATAAAGACTTTCCCTCCAGATTTAATTGTGTTTATATCATCAGTTTCTTTCACGCCTTTTACTCCATATGGTTTAAAATTTTAAAAGATATATATTTTTTGTAACGAGTGACCCAAATACATCTATTCATATAAAAACCGAACGTTGAGCACAAGACGAGTCTTGTTACGAAACAGCTTTTTTTTATTGAAAAGTAGTCAACTATTTAGATTGTACAGAGAATGTTGTGAAAATCGATTTCCCGATTTTACTTCATTATCACACAAAGGGTTTTTTTTTGCGAAGCAAGGCAACACGGGAAAGTCACAACGTTATTTTACATAAACAGAGAAAATTTCAAATCCAATATTAGGAGAAAACCTCTTAGCACATTTTATTTACATCTTATCTATCTTCCATACAAGAGAAAAAAAGTGAAATTTAGAATAGCATTGCGTTTCTCCATAGAAAACTTTTCCGTCCATCTGTCTCCCTCAACTTTTCATAACACTAGTTTTCGTATCGCTCTATATAGTTGGATGGACTGATTGAGAGTTTTACATACTTACTTGTAAATTCAATCGAAAATGTGGTTTTGATGGTAAACAGATGAAGAACCCGAGAAAAATGTGACAGTTTCGTGAATTTCACTATTTGTGGAGAAAAAGAACCCGTTAGTTTGGTGTTGAAAAACACGCAATCAATTTCGGTTTTCAGGCAAATAGTAAATGTTAAAGAACAGGAAGTTCTATATTTGTTATTGAAATAACAATGGAAAATAATAGAAAGAAAGAATTCTATCTTCTCCCGAGCTCGCTTCGATTCCTGTTTCTCTTTCACGTCTAGCAAACTCAATCGCTTTTCCTGCTTGGATCGGAGAAAGCTAGCGAACAGTAAGAGACAACTGTGTTTATCAATGACAAGAATTTTCATTTCTGTTTTATTTCTTTTCCCTCACGTTATATACTTTTAGTACCTTCAAACAAATGCTGCTGATACGGAAACACCGGTAGATTTATAAAGAACCATGTTTGCATACTTCAGACAGTGTTGCTTTCCCTCGTTTCAACATGGCTTTCTACTTTTCTTCCATTCTAGCAGTTTATTTTTTGTGGTTTCTCTTGTTTACCTTGAGTTGCTTTCACAGCTTTGAAGATTTTTTCTCTCTCGAGTTCTTTCTCTTCTCGCCGTGAGCATCAACGTCATCGTGACCATAACTACATAAATTTTATGCTCGTGGTTCCTTCATATTGTAAATAGTGAATACAATCTAATCTTTATTGTTATGCGTCATACATTTCTTACAAGCATCAAGTCATGGTAACTGCAAACGTTGACAGAATGATGGTTTTGACATCAACTGCTAAAATTACAGCCGGGGAAAGTGGTAAAAAAATCCCGATGCAAATTCACAGCCACATCCGCGCAAAATGTTGTAAGTGAAGTGTAGCTTGTGGCAGTAGCAGCAACTTCACTTTCAAATGTTCAT
>JAAXOA010003118.1:0-12001 GCA_036561885.1 Salina celebensis
TCCAAAACATTCTGATTAATAACTGAGCACCTGGGGGCATGTTATTGATAGATTATTAGCCATTGATACAACCGTGTGTAGCATTGCTAAAACTACTTAATAATAGCTACGGTTTTCTTCCGTCATCTACGAAACATTGATCATCAGTTCCAACTTGAACAGGTCTGTGCGGTAGTCTAAACTACAAGGAGTAACATAAAGTACAATGTAATCCAATACAAATAGTATTCCTATTCTTTAAATCTACAAAGAAGTAACTGCGTTATGAAGTTATAGCAATACATAATATGCGTTCGCAAAAATTGCCATAGCAATTTCAAATTTATTGCTCTACTCATACTATCATGAAGGAACAGTAACAGCAGCTTGTGTGCGCAACACTTCTGAAAGCTGCAGTTCCAGCACAGCATCCAGCGAACAATTCGTTTCATACTTCCTCATTTCATGCCATAAAGAAACTTCCGACCGTTTCGACATCATCAACATTTACTTGACTAAACTATTATAAAACTTTTCATATATTTGTGAACAACTAGTCGTTGATGACCTTCATGTGGAAGTTTAGCATTACGGTAACTCGTACCATAAACACAAAACGTGATCGACTCTTTTGCAACCACATACACAATTCTTAGAATTCAATCTATAGCATGTCGATAGAATTCTCCCAAAATTCTTCATTGATCGAGGTATTTCTTAGAAGATTCTCGCTGAAAACTTGGAAACCGCTGAAGGTTAACCTACGAGTTTATGGCACAAGAGGGAATAGGATGGAGCGCTGAAATATCCAATATTACATTTTTAAAAGAACCAAATTGAATATTCTTGAACTCATGTAACTGAACATGTGAACATATTGGAAAGGAATGTCATTTATGCACACAAAACAGCTTCTTACTGCAAACGCCTACTACACATAAATCTTGCATTGACTATGCGCTTCCAACATCTAAAATGCAATAATAGTATTAACTTACATATTCGTCTGGGACATACAAATAGCACACATCCTTAAAATCTTTTCTCCAAACTTCATACAGCGCAGACGAAGAAATTCTCCTTTTTCGCTGCTGCGTTGTCATACTCGCTGAGTTTCTTTCAAGTTTGCTATTTTTACCAGCTCCACTGTTAACACAAGATGACTTACAAGAATTGTCTTTGAAAGTCGGTTTACTAAGGTTTTCTAAACCCATTTGTACGGAACAGCTCATACTGACGACGGTTTAGTGCGGTTGTCAAAGGAATAATGTAACCAATAGCAATATATACCGAAAATATCGATATTTAATTACATATAAAAAATTGACAACGTTTTGCTTTGAAACAAACTAAACAGGTAAAAGTACGTTCCTCTCTAGGTAACCGTGCTTTACACGTTTAACTTATGGCAACAATTTGATATACGCGGACAGAGAGCGAATTTTTCAGAGATATTTTTGGTTGTTTCCGATTCTATAGCTCTAACTCAACTAAGTTGCGATCCAAACTATCCACCCATAAACATCCTTCCGAAGCGTACCCATAACATTATGTTGCCCTAACCAGTTAACAATTATCCTACAGATGATGGTAATAGCAAGTCATAGGAAAGTAACAACAATAAAACGAAAAGTGGTTCCCTGACTTGTATTAGAATAATGAAATGAAGTTTTGCAACTTGATTCATACCCCGAAAATATGTTACGTGCCTCTATTTGGAAATTCTCGTCACATCGTCATAATCATGGTCCGGAGTAGCGTGAGTACTAACACTTTCATATAATACATGCAGTAACTGCATGCTTTATGCTACTTATAGCGATGATAATAATAAAAAATTGTATACACATAAAGATAAAAAATGTTCCTCAACTTGACTTTATCCTTCAAGGTTTCGCGAGGACATGGCTGACAATTTTTATGTTGCATCGTATGGACACATCATACCACATATACGACCTATCAAAGCTCTAAAACTACATCATTTTTTATTGAGTTAGGTTTTTTGCTTTTATTTTATTACTGGTGCTCCAATGTCTGCTGTTGCTAGCTGGTTATGGCATCAAAAGGACTTTTTATTACTCTTTCTTACAATTCTCAAAGATGCTCTCTTTATTTACCTAACTGCAACCATCGATGATTTCACGGATCTTTGACTTTGAGCTGGGCGTTAGATGAATCTTATGATGCTATGCACTACTAGTAACTGTTTGCCAACAATACATTATTAGGCTCATTTCAATTCGTCATAGATACGATTTCTTCGACCATTTCGAAGAAGGATTTTCCGTTTGTATCATTTTGTTATTATAAATACGCAATGAATCTTGTTTTGATGCATTAAAAACGCCTAGCAAGAAGATTTTTGATTCTTTTTGAATCAATCGAGACTATAAAAAAGATCAATCTGGATATCTCAGTCACTCCTCGTCAATATGCAGCAACCTGAAAGACTTGTTTTATCTCCTATTGCTATGACGATGTTGAGGACAGTCATGTTGCAGTCAATAACAAATGCCTAAATCTCTGATTGATTATAAGCGAGTACACGTTATGCATAACAAAAACTAATCAGACATCGTATACATTCGTAGAAACTGACGGAAAGTTAGAATGGATGAAGTAAATAGAAGTTTGAGAAAGAAGCGTGTAATTATCTTCAATCAAACAATGATTATTTTCTTAGACAAACAATACTAGGAAAGTACAAAACACGCCGACGAATCAATAGGAGCTATGTCAAAATTAAGGCGGGGATGGGTCGATTATCGAGGATTGATACTGCATTTCATGGCGGCTAATGCAATGCTGAGAACCCGATTCTCATGGGTTTTTTGGAACAGACGAAATTATTGACTATAAATGAAGTTTGCAGTTGGTCGTTTTGATTGAATTATTGAATACCTGCCAAAACAAGTATGATTGTTTCAATGATACATATCTAACACTTTTCGATTGGAAAGAATTTCGAATCTGAATCTTTTGTCCATTTTACCAACAAAGACCTCAAGATACCTGATCGTGATTAATGGTACAACCTGCAACTATCTAACAACCATCACTATGCGACGACCGTAGCAAAAACGAGTGTTGATACAAGTGCAATTTATTCGCTGACGCTTTTGTCATTATGCTTGCCAAAATCTTAGACACAATACCCGTCCAGGCAATTATAATGCGAATAAAATTGCAGAATAGAGGAACAAAGAATTAAAGCAGCTTCGTTAAATTAGCATATGAAATTACGAAACTTATACAAACAAATGTACATACTCGACAGAAATACCAAAAGCTGCCTGGAATGATCGTTAGTATTTAAGGTATTTTCCCATTGGTCATAATTAGCTAAACATAACGACTATCTGTACTCTGTACAGTGATGATGAGTGATAACAAAAAATACCGGCTAAATACGAACTTTTTATGGAAATCAAGGAACTAAAAATAGCAACTAACTGGCATTTCATTGTATTCGCATTTTACAAGTTTATCTTGCATTACGCTCTATTATCTTTTTATTGCGACAACGGATTAATTCATCTTCATGTCATGTATCCACTTTAAAATAAAATACGGAAAAACGGACAAAGCATGCGAAACAAAGCCGGAATGGCTGAAAGCAGATAAAAAAGGGATTACTGATTCATATCATGTAGTCCAATGACTAAATTATCAGAGATATAAATAAATCTACTGCAATAAGATGAATTTGCTAGCATTAAATGGGCCCAGAGAGACAACTTTGAAACCAGCGTTCGCGTTATAATGAAGAGCCATGGCCATAACCTCTCGTTTACTTATTCCAATTGCTATATATAAGTAACTATATTAAATAAAACACAGTGTTTAAACCAACACTTCGAATGACAACTGTTCTAAACTCGCATACTTAGCTTTACTTGTCGCTTACGATGAAGCGGTAATTTCCAAATTAATAATCTCTTAGTTACCAAAACAAACTCAGTGCAACTATTTTGAAATTGCCACAGCATCTCATTCATTTTATAATACCAGGAAGCTCACAACAGTTTAACTCAAATAAAGGTTTAATATTCACGAAGCCAAAATGTTCCATAAACATTTCAGGCTCTACCGCAAGTATCAAATCAACTTCCTAATCACAACAATAATTTTCTGTCATGGCAACAGCTTTGTAAACTATCTTCCATAAATCGGAGCCCGACACCATTTCTCTAAATATGAAAGCCATAAAGTTGCAAATGACATATTTTTGCGATATTCAGTTATGTACAAGTTTTACTATCTATTCCTAACGGCATCCAGTGCAAACCTACAGATAACTCAACCATGTACGTAAATTGCATTCGGTCGTATTTGCTGAGACCGTTAAATTTCGGTGTTCGTACAGTACCATACTGTTATACAATTCAGATTCAGATATTTCTTTATACATCACTACAACGCATGCTTTGTGCCTAACACAAAATTCCTGCCCTTTTACAAATGTCAGTCTTCATCCTTTTACTACATTACGTGTTGTGCCAATGTGCCACATCACTTTACAGCTTAATATTATATACAGTATTTGGCTCGCTTGTAATAACGATCGTTTATACTTTGCAACGAAGTTTGCAATTTATAACTAGCTATAGGATCGTTCGAGCCAAAGGACTGCAGCGAAAATTCCAAAAAGGTCAAGAACATGTTATCCGCAATAGTTCACTCTAGTGCATTTGAGCTAAACTGCTTATATTTATCACATCTCTCATGCTTACCATTTGCTCGCTTTCTTGAGGATTCCAATAAACTGTTCAATATTCATTTAAAGCTTATATGTTTCGAAACCCTTCCATGAATATCATTTGATAAGTTAAGATAGAGATTGGGCGATAATGAAATTAATAAATATTTTTGTTACAAAAAAGCCACAATTTATGATGTAATTTTTAGATTCTTGAGGTCATAAGTTATACGAGTACATTACTTTGAAAGACAATTCAATGACATCATATTATGGAGCTAATACTACAGTGATAATTAGTGACCAACCGCTCCGTTTTGAATTAAGCTATGACAACATAAACCACAAATATTCGTGTCATCGGTTTCTTCTCAATATTTGAACCTCACTAGGTAGGTAGTGATGAGTAAGAAAAGAAAACCATAAAACTATCACGTGTATAACATTCTTTATCCTTTCTTTTCATGCCTTTCATGCATGCCATATTTATGCTTGTATGCTCTGTTATTCGGCAAGTGTTATGAACTGAGATGTGAGCACAATCAACAATAACCTAGTCGCAAAAACAAGATCGTATAAACTGGGAAGATTAGTCAAAGAAAAAAAAGACTTATTAATTTGAATCAATAGAAGTTGAAAAAAGATTGAGAAAACCAGACTGTCTGAAAGGTTCTTCTGCTTTAAATTCCTGCGTGCACAACACGAGGTGTATCTGTGGGCCTGTGTCTTGAAGATACGCATAGTGCAAAATACTCTATCATGATCTCATCACATTCTGCTTCCAATCACGCATGCATTTAAAACTTGAGAAAAAAATACTTTCTTGACATAAGATCATCACCGTTGGCTATGGCGGAATAAATTTGAAAGGTGTTACTGTAGGGAAATTGAAAATGACTATGCACAACATGACGTAATGAAACCGCAATATTTGGAACATTGTGAACATTCAAGTTGTGAATTCTAAAAATCCATGCATAGTATCAATAGTATATCAATTAAAATATCCAAGCACATTTAAGGAATGCAAGAAACTGCATGATGTAAGGAGTTCTGAAGTATTAATCTGGCAATTTGGTAAACGATGAATTCAATCAAAACATCTCTATCTGGTTCAATCACCATGGGCCCAAATTCTTGAACATCACTGTTGTATGTATGTATATATTTCGGTCGTACTTGTGTTTAAAATCAAAATTCCATTGGGCAAATGAATGATGCATTAGTGTGATTCACAAAACTTAAACTAACCACACGTTACTTAAGTAACTACAGGGGAATGACTAATCCTCGTGCGTTGATTTTCTGCGCAGTTAATTTTGATTCAATCAAGTAAACAAGCATTTTTTCCATTTTGATAATTTCTCGTCTGCTAAAACCTTTTCCTTGTTTAAAACTGATCAATTCATTATGGTCGTCTTAAAAATATACAAACTATGTACTAGTATGTACACATTGAGATGGTCCCGTGTCCGTCCTCCTTTAAACATTTTTTACCTAAACTTGTCACAGCTTTAGTAATGGCGCTTGTTGCGAAATTACGTAAATTTGCCATTGCTAAAAGGTATTAATACACTACAAGATATTAATATTTATTGAAGTATATTTTTCTATTTCGTGAATTTACAAATTCTCCGTTTTAAGATGTATAAAATTATGGGATATCGAGATAAGTGATGACCTGACCTCGATCAAATTTTAAACCACATCGAACCCAAAGTGGTGCAGAGATATGCTTCATTCAAACTGGATTTATGTGACAAAAATTGATTTTCGTATTTAACTGATCTCGGCAAAAACCTATGGTATGTATTTGTTAACCAGTTACAGTTATTACAAACTTATGACATGTAAATCGTTTGACAGAAGTTTACCCTAAATCTATTTTCGAGCATTCCATGAATGGTGGAAATTAGCTACATAAATTTTACCACATGAAATCTCTGAATATCATAACTGAATGTACAATACTTCACCAAGCTTGTTTTTGGAATTCAGAAAGCGTTTTAAAGCATAAAGTATGGAAAATTCACTTACCATAGCCTGTTCGATTTTGTTATCAATGGCCACAGTGTTCGTACCAGTTGCACTATAATATAAAAACATATCATTTCATCAAAATTTTTGTTAAATAAGACAACACATTAATATTCATCAGTTCCACCACCCGTTCATGAATCATACTATGCACTATGCACATTTCATGCAATTTAATAAGCTGTTCAGATTTTTCTTAAAACGATTCCGTATTCAAAGACTCCTTTTCTTCATAAAATTGGATAGATTATTTTTCTATCCAATTTTGAAGAAGCTGCACAAAATTACAAGAACAATCCAAGACATAATCTACGTCATTATGAGCGGTATTAACTTGGCTGTGTTTCTCCTTTTGCTTATTCATTGCCGTCATCGTATGTACCTAGAGATAGCACTGCTTACAACATATTTTATCAAATTAGTAGTTTTTGCAAAAGTGTTGGGTTGGTTTTGTAATGGATAAAAACCAGCAAACTCTCTGTTTATGCATAATCGTACAAGACATTGAAAAACACATATTTGATGGACAGGTTTTTTAAAACCATGGCTCTCAATGGACCCCTGTTAAGTAAGCCCGGAATTGTCAGGTGGAAAATGAGCACCACCTTAGTAAAATTCGATGACCTACTGTTTGAAGTTTTTTCAAATACTTTTTCTACTTCAAGATGGCTGAAAGGATAAGTCTAAAATTCCAATATGGATGCATCAGCGAAAAAAAATATGTAAACTGAATGGAAACACCTTAACATCCCAGCGAGAAAAAGCCAGGATTTTCGTGTTGTATGCAGAATGCAGCATAGCTTAGTTTCAATATTATTGTGACATTTTTTTTGCGAACGGAATGAACACACGCCTACACATTACCCAAGTTTGTACGCGAAACATTGTATGAATAATATTTGTGAAAAATGCAGATTTATTTTTTGCGCATGAAAAAGATTAAAATGGACTTTGGAACTCACCCAATAAAATTCTTAATAAAACAGTAGACGTAAGCAATTAGGGTATTCTGATCAAGCAAATCTGCCCGAGATTGTACATCCCGAGAAGGACTTGTGAAAGGGGCTGATGATGGGGGTACTTGGCAGTGTACCCCATGTGTGTCGGCTGCTAGTGCAGACATCGTTGCTGGAGGTGGTGTTTGCTTGATGTTACGGGGTGTAACTTGTTACAATCATTAATTCTGCTTTCTGCGGACGAAGATTTCACAATAAGAAAGGTTTCCAACTGTGGAAAACCTTGCGAAATTTCTCAGGGGTGGAGACGACAAGTTTTTTTGAGAGTCTAAACGAGTTGCAAGGACTCACGGAAACAATTTCGCTCAACAATAGAACTCAATCTGAACTTTCACAACTACAAACGCTTTTACAACGCGAAAGCACTGATTACAAGCTTTTAAAGTTACTGTTGGTATATAACAGAAAGGATTGCTGTATAGGATTTGTATCACAATCCCAGGTACTTTTAAATATGTGTGCAGGTAATTAGCAAATCTGATTTGCTTTCAGCTCCACAAGAAGACGAATATGGCGCTGACTCGCTTCTCAATGTTCCACGTAAAGAACTTCTTCAACCTAATGGTCACGGAGAGATGTACAAATATTGGTTTACGCTTGTGGTATCGGTACGCTACCAGTTTAGTAGTCACTTAACACTGTTTAAAATTTGAGCGGTTCAAGATATTACTTTCGTTGGTCCGCTTTTCGAAAATACCGTTACGAGAGTTTTACAAAAGACAAGACACGCTTTAATATTACAATATTGATCAACGATCAGTTAAAAATTTGTAGAAATACTGACAAAATATGTTTCGACTTGCGTTTTCCGGAGAGTTACTACGAGTATCGCTTTTTGTAATTTGAAACTTTGTATTAAAAATGATTTTTTTTACTAGTAATTCTTGTAGTCAAATTCAGTTTGCACCAATGAAATCTGTATTATTGTTGAATTCTTTGTATAAATTTTCAATCACAGGAAAAATATGGTTAGCAATAGTTGTGCCTCTGAGTTTTATGGATCAGTTTTAAACTGTGATGAACAGCAAGGAGCAGAAAACCTGTTCGTCAAGTAGACGAGTGCTTAATAGCGAGTGAGCTCACACTACGAAATTTTCTGCAGTAACTTCTCTAATGTCTGAGCGAGGATAGGTTTTTCTGCAATATTGCATGAGCAAAAATTCAACTCCTTCACAGAACGATGCGACACAAGCCTGATTCGCGTGTGTAGTTGTACTACTAGCATCTACTTTCCTTCTTCTCAAGCCACTTCACTCCACTCACGATATCGTACGATGCTTGCCTTTTCTTCTTTCGACGATGATGTGGCCTTTCTAACTTTTTTATGCTTTCATGCAGTCTGCGACGAAGTTGTATTATGTAGATAGAGTTCTCTTCAAAAAGCTACACACCACCACTATGGATGTAAAAAGGAAGAAAGCTGAGTTGAGAATGAAGACATTATAAAACAAGGCACTACTACAAATACTCGTTACACCACTACCACCGCTTTATGATTGAACCTTCTGTCATGCAGCCAACAAACGGTGGGTTTGCAGCGTGGAGCACCTTTCAATTTCTACATAGCACAAGTACACTAGGCGAAAAGCGGTGGAAGCCCTCTTACAACTATAACAGAAACCCAAGTCCCAGCCCAAACTTTACAAGAGTACACCATTACGCCATATTACAAAGGAGCTTAGACTACACAACTGCAGAATGCTACCAAGTGTACTTGCAAAAAATATATATACATAATATCATCAAAAAAGCACAATTTGCGAATTCCTTTTCTCATCCAGCAGGAAGCAAACAGCCACCTCTATTGAATCATAGTAGCACTAATGAAATCACTGAATATCATACCATGTAATATGAACATTTTACATGAAAGTACGAAGCCAAAAAGGACGATTTTGTGTCTCGAAGATTCAGATTATGCTTGATATTTCTTTTTGACAAAATAAGTCATGTTAGACATAACATAAAATTATTTTGGAAGTCGGTCATATAAAAAATAGAAAACAAGTTTTATTCTTTCAAGTTGTGGTTTCGGGTGTTGGCAAGAAGAATCGTGAAGTCTACCGCGTTGGTCTATGTAGCATTCCAACAGCNGTGGTTTCGGGTGTTGGCAAGAAGAATCGTGAAGTCTACCGCGTTGGTCTATGTAGCATTCCAACAGCTTAACGGAAAATTCCGTTTCAGACCTATTCAACTATTCACGGAACTACGAATGTAAGATGCAAATGTGCAAATGAATAAGAGTTATATCATCAAGACAACCGAAATATCTGGATGCATATCCTATGCAAAATTCTTTCACAAAAGAGGCAAATTTTAGGATACCGTTTACTTGTAAATTGTACATTCCAGCTTCCCAATATTTCAACTTCTGCCAGATTCTAATGTATTATTTCTAGCGTAAAGTTTGTCTTCATATAATAATTATTCGTATGCATTGATTGTATTGATTTTGATAAGATATGCGCAATATATTTTTCTATATTATAATGAATCTCCGGGAATTGCTCGCTCTATTTGGGTACAGCTTGTGTTATGAATTAATGATGTGCGTTCGATTCTTTCTCTTTGAAGAGATGCGTTTCAATGGAAAGTTTCTATTTGTCTGGCAAAGTGTCAGAGCTCTTACTGTTCCTACATAGTATTTTGCCAATGCTGCCAAAACCAGATGTTTTAAAGTCGTTTATAAGACCACTTCCGCAATGCCGTTAAGTTTGCCCTAGAAAAATAGAGCAAAACAGAGTAAAAAATGACTATTGTTCTCGAAAAAAACAAATGTTGGCAAACAACATTTTATCAGTTTTTCACGTTAGGCCAAACCGGTATAATGTTTTACACTATTATGGAGAGAATCCATGAGTTTCAATCGTGAAATTAGGTCATATCCGACGCTCTACGCTTTTGCAGGAGAAAATCGTTCCATTGAAGATATATGGCAGCCGGCAACCTACTAACGACCATAATAACACACCTTTGTCCTCCAACCAACTACTACGCTTGGTTGCAAAAAGTCGTGCAAAATGACCATTCCAACATGGAGGAGACTTGTCTGGGGACTTCCCATATAGGGCTCTTTTTTTGCAAACAAGCACTCTCGCGTGAAAATGAAAAGTGGAACTCTTCATTTATGCAACATACCTAACAACTGACCATTTTCGCTGGAGCGAATGTTTTCCGTTTTCACAAGACAGTTCAAATACAAGAGAGAAAAATTGTAGCTTAACTTTCCAATAGCTATTAGACGTAGGCCATGTCTCAAACTCACGCAAGTTGAGCTATGTAACCCTTATTTCATATTTCGTCGCATTGGCTCATGCCATGTTTGTTTCGCATCGTCTATTAGCAACGCTTTGTGAAAATGGAGCATTCATTCACCTTTCTCCTTTCCATTCTTTGCGCAAAAGCACACATTAGGGTTTTTTAGTTTGTTGTGTCCTGAGAAAATGAACTATAAGATAATCTTGTTTTCGATCAGTCCAAAACAAAAAGCTTTACATAGAAACTTGTGACACACATTTCCTAAATGAAGAGAATGATATCATTAGGCTAGAAGTTTCGGTAAAATTATCGCGTAATGATTCATACAAACAGTGAAATTGTGATCCACTACTGTTTCCTTGAATTTAGGAAGTGTCACATACATCATCGTTTTCATTTATGTAGTACAATTAAAACCTTGAGCATGACTTCCCCTCACATTACAACATCACTACTTGTTCTGGCTGATTTATTGTTTCGCGGAAGAATCCTTTCCTTAGTCTATTTTTAATTTTAAAACCAGAGATCGAGGAAATAGTTAGTTCAAATTGAACTACCAAGTTATGTTACGTAGGAAATACTTTGCAAATTTGCTACGCGCATATAACTACGACCGTTTTCATGGTAGGATGGAATGATAGGTTAATATGATAAAATACGACCCATCAGTCAGACTCAGACAATCATCTCAGAACTAGATCATCCACATGTTTCACTGGGTCGATGTTCTTGCGCCTATGGCCAATAGAGAATTTCATAAATGCTTTCAACCCTTAGGTACATAGTGGTCAGAAGTTACTATAGTTACTACAACAAAACTGCCTGTGTGCCCACTTCCAGCATCCTCAATTAGATATTCTTTACAAGTGTTCATCATTATGATTACTAGTACTACCACATGCGATAAAAATTAACCAAAAGTCTGCAGTTTACAGCTTCCCAGCGAGGCATCATCATTTTAGAAGCTGTTGGGGTATCCATAAATAACACTAATATTGAATGCACTACA
>JAAXOA010003119.1:0-12000 GCA_036561885.1 Salina celebensis
AACAATACTCGGCAAGGCACCATCTTGTTGGAAGTTAAGCTAGTGATTTTTTTCACTTCACTAAACGGCTGCAAGCACCTCTTTCACTAATTTAGGTTTCAATCACTTTTCACGTTTTAAGTTTAACCAATTTGAAAAATTTACATTCCTATTTTTTACTGTCAACGCGGGCTTTTGAAGTTGGTCAATCCGGAGTTGGATGAGGATGGGAGTCATGTGCCAGAAAATGCTTGTTATCATTGTCTTCATTGACTTTAAATATCGACGTTGGAACAGGTAAAACCAAACCGAGAACGATGAGGAAAGAAAAACATGGCTGATTTGATCGATCATTATTCTTATTCTTAGAGTTTCAATTTCAAATATTAACTTTATTTATGACAAATGACAAAACTAGGATCATCGTCTATTCTTTGTTAAAAGTTATTAAAAAAATATAAAATGAAGTAACACAGATTTTAGTTACGTATACAGTATAAATGAATATACATGAAACAATCGCATCAAACCCGAACAAAAAACACAACATGAATATTGAATATTTAGAAAAACAACATGCACCACAGCCATCAAATTATGAAACATTCATACTTTCACTGCTGAGGAATGATTCCTCAGTTGGATCTTTTCTTCCTTCCTTCCACGCAATCTTCACCGTTGCTTCCATAACTGATTGTGTTGTAAGCGCAGTCCCTAGGCACCTGCTTTCTCCGAACAACTTGTAACAGCTCGTCCGTTTTCACGTTTCGTAATGTCGCCTGGGCAAAGTCTAAGGGCTGTTGTTGGCCTGTTGCTAGATGAGGAGATGATCTCTGTGTTAGACCGCTGTCAAAGTTTTCCTCTGGAATCCTGGTGAATTCGGATTCATATGGAGGCTCCGGGTAGTTGTCACTGAGGTGGTACGGATTGTAACCATTTTCAGGTTCAGGAGGCAACTGAACCTCCACTACCTGGACCAGCCGAAGGAAATTGATGGTTCTGCTGGGATGGATACGAAATTGGTGGAACATTCTGTCCCTGAAGTGATCCTCCTTGGTTCAAATTGCTTCCACTGAATGAAGTTTGTCCAGGTTGAAATGAAGGTTGGCTTCCTGGATATGGTGTTTGAACAGGAATGTTGTGCTGTGGCGTAAATCGATTTATCGCTGGAACGAAACCGGATTGCAATCCTGAATTTGACGTTGGTGTGGCAAACCTGTTGAAATTAAACAGCCCAGTTTGTGGATGCCCTCGATTGTTGTTATTTCCAAAAGCAAATCTCAAAGGATTCAGCTTCTTGGGGCGAGGTGAGATAAAAGGTGCCGGATGCTCGATAGTCGAATCTTGTCTGGGGTGCATCATCGGCTCCTCATGCTCCAAAGAAACATGCTCCGTACGAGAAATTTTACGAAGTGGAATGTTTTGAACATTTTGGAATATTTCACTTAATTCTGGTTGAGTAACCGTTTGCGTATCTGACGGAGACGGAGCATTGTGTTCAACCAAATGTGGGGCGGGCGGTCCTTCATTAATTTTTGTATTTGGAAGGGCGTCGATTGAAGAGATTTCTTCCTGAACATTTAGTAAATCTGCGTTTGTTTCATCGTTAAAGCTGCCTCCAGCGTTGTTAGGTATTGGTTGTTGTTCCACAATGTGGGCTGCATTGTCCGATGCAGGTTCGTTGACATCGATGTCGAAGAGTGTAAGGCCCATTTGAAGAGTCGATTGGCGTGGAAGGTTTTGCAAATGCTGGAGTCTCAACAGGTTGTTGGTGTCCTGAAGTCTTCAAATCAGGAGATGCTGGTGATTGGGCGACATTGTGTAAGATTTGGCCTGTTGCTGAGACAAAACTTGGTGTTTGTGAAAAATATTTTGAAAAGATGTCGAGCGGGTATTGTTGAGGCTGTAATTTAAACGCAATCATGAAGTCATAAACAAAGAGTTTAGATATGAATCTTTCTACGTGTTTGATTTTCAAAGCTTCTCGAACGGATTCGACTTTATGTTTTTTGAAACTGTTCTGATTGAATTTACCAAATGCATGAGAAAGAAGAAAGAGTGACTCGAGGCAACGGTTTTCATTTATCAATGCTCGGCTCAGATGGCATCTNAAAGAGTGACTCGAGGCAACGGTTTTCATTTATCAATGCTCGGCTCAGATGGCATCTCAACTTGAAGGGGTTTCAAATTGTGCTTGACTGAGAAAATTGATTTTTGCTTAGCCGATACCCGAAAACCAACTTTTCGTATTGAGTTTTGTATTCGGTTGAGCACGCCTTTCTCATACATAGAAGCACTTCTTTCTTTCCAGTTTCAAACAACCCACCAATGTCCAATGAATTAAGTCTAAAATACTAATATCTCATGGAACAGTTCATTTTGTCGTACCTTTGCAAATTGATAGTTGAACCCACCACCTTTGTTGTTGTTCGTATGGAACACAAAGGATTTTGTTGTGGCAAATGTGGCAAATTGGTGGTGCACCTATTATAAAACCAAGACACAATTTAAATTGAACATACAAGCGGATAGGTAAGAAGTTAAACACTGAACACATTTTAAAATACTTATACTTGCCACTGGATTAGCCTCCGGAACTGGCGTGGAGTGTGCGGATAACACACTGACTAGAAGTATTCCCCATAAGCACGTCGTCATTTTGATAACCCCTCTAAAATCCAACTTTAGATTGTCTATGATTTTTTTTTTTCAACAAATCACTACAAACCGTGGTCAATCCATAATCGTTCATTTAGCTTCAAGCTCTGCATTATACACACTTCTTTTTCTTTCAAAAACTATGCAAATGAAAACCGGAAGTATGTAAAAACTGTAATAATAGAAAGCCTGAAAGTTTCACAGATTTGTACACGTTTCAAACAACTTGCTTCTTATTAAAAATCACATGCAACAAATCAAAATTTGGTTGGAAGTTATCAAGATTGAATACGCGTTGTAATCAATTCTCTATGAAAATTAGTGCGACTACAGAGGAGCACCTAGTCAGCGTCATGTCAACACGCACAATGGCAGAACAGAAACGCTGTACAGGAGTGCGCCCAGAAGGAGCTCATTTGCTCAAACTCATCATCTACTAGTAAAATAGTTGTCTCTTGCAAATATTGTCTAACAAATGATGATTATGCGTGCTTGTTAAATCGCACAACTAAAATATAAGCTAAATGCAGAGGTGGGTCTTACAAATTCCTCTCTCCGTCGGTTCTACATTTATCCATCCACACACAATCCTTTTGCTCGTAAACTCTTGAATTATATTTCAGAACGCCATACGACAAGATATTTTTTTAATGTTTACTCCCTTTGCCCAGAATGCGATAATGCTGAGAATATGACGCCCTTTATGTCACCATTTTCAATGATAAATTGTATAGTTTTATAGTGAAGCGTACTGTGTGTCTGATGCACTCATCGCGATCGCTTTTGTTTGCCTGTCCATGGGGAAAATTAACAGAAAATATATGCAAAGCCTTTTATGATTACATGTGTTTGCGTGTAATTGGAGTGAGGAGGCTGTCGGAGATGCGAGATAACGTGAGAAGTTTTTGTTTGAGATTTAACAAGTTAATTCATGAATTTGAATGATTTTTTTAATATAAAAAAGTTGAAAGTCACCCTGAGAGGAATAAAAAGAGAATCAGGAGCTAGCAATTAATATTATGACTGTAGTTTTCGTGACAGTTGTCTCGCTATGATGATTCGTAAGCAGACGATGAAACTATTAAAATTAGTGTAGCCATTTGCAAGTTTGTAGATTTTATGCTCTAGTTTAAAAAGCTATGCTGGGTTATCTTGATATGATCATCGTTACAAAAACACGTGACTTTATTGTGTATTGAAGCATTTTATAGCAAAGTCAAGATCAAGCGTTCAACAAGTGCTTCCGTCTATTGAACATTCCAACACACGACGATTTTTGTAGATTTGCTGAAGTAGCAAAAGATAAATTGTTGTCATGATGATTTACATAATGGGAAAAAGTTTATCGATTTTGTGTGGGATTATGGAGTGTGAGTCGTCCCCTTGGAGGAACACTCCATTTATCTTTGATCTTGATCAATTATATTTTGCAATAATTTTTCATTTTTCTATACAATTGCCGATATTGAAATTGAAACCATTTCGCAATCATTTATACACACATTATGGTCGTGACAAAGCAATAAAATCTATAAGGTCACACACGGGAATTTTTAGCCCATTAAATTCATTGAAAAGAATTATCACAAGAGGAATTCCAGGAAGAAAAGGTCTTGAAAAACTGTTTCGTGTGAGATGCTATATTGCTCTATATTTTGTTACCCACCCTGTGTGGTTTTTGTGTCTTTGTGGAAAGGGTAGCTTGAATGGTTGAGTAATTATTTTAATCAATGCAATATTCAAGAACAAAAAATAGGCGAGCGGAGATGTTTTTGTCGCGTGTATTTGTAGCAAGCAGATATTCACAGGGCGTGTTTCTGGTTCTTCTGATAGTTGCAATCAGAGCGATCATGGAATTAGCGTTCTCAAAAATGTACAAAAAAATTACAGCCCCATGTCTCCTAGGGATTACATGGTGAAGCTGTTGAACTTGCAATTTGCTAAAGTCAAGGTCTGTGATTGGCATTCTCCAGTGTACTTGTCGCAATTTCCCATGGCAAAATTTAGCTCGAAACAATTGGTATATTGTATGCTATACTCTCCTCTCAATGTTTCACTGATCTTGTTTCTGACACTGCACTGTAAACAATTCAATGGAATTGGCGTGAGTTTGATTAGCCAAGTACTTAGAGGAAGCATGCAACTTTTTTCTATGCCTGAAGCGATCTCCAAAGTGTCTGGCACAGCAGCGACAAAACTTCCAGTGAATTATGACCATTAACCGAATTTAAAACCTTCTGAAGCTATTTTTCGCTGCAATATGGTACATCATATGCGTATGTATTTTTTAAATACTGAAGTCATCGATTATATGAAAACTAATTAACATGCGCATACTTATGAAGATTATAGTAATTTGGATAGTATATGTATTTGGTATGCAAGCACTTAACTCTTTTTGTGCTCATTATATTATGCTAATGGTCACAATCCGCCTCTTTCTAGTTGATAGTTGACACAGTTGACATCCTATTTAGTAGCAAAGTACGCCAAAGGGTGCCCCTTGTCATCATATGAATGCAGAACAGCGTCAAAAGGAATGTAGCAAAATGATCTATTCATGAAATTTTATGGGTCTAGTATAAAGTATCTTACAGATCACAATACGGTAAAAGAAGCTCATGGATAAACTGTTGCATGTACAATGTAAGGTTCGGAACTGAATCCGATGGTGTCTATTTCATGAGTCATAGTCATCATGAGACTTGGAGTGATGCATTGCATACCATGGTGACCACTTAAGATACTCGCTGTGATTGAAACAATTGACAGAATTGGATCGAGTGGTCGGCAAAGTAAATAATGTTGCGCTAAATAAAGGGACATTTATTTGCTCAGCAAACTAATAGCTAGCTTATCCTACTAATATTACATGCGACAGATCAATAATAATGCCAAATTGCAATGATCACCACATGCTGATGCTGAGCTTGCAATTCAAATGTTATCCATATTATTATGCTAACTGCTACTTTTTGTCATTGCTCTTTGCTATAAGCTATCTTTGAACGGGCTTTTTTTATAAACAACTGATGAAATACAAGATTGTGGCGATCTCGTTCATAAATGCAAATTAGGTGTGATAAAAATAGCAAGACAATTTTAGCTCACTGATTTGAACGTTCTACAGATGTGTATTATATGTAGCTCACGCGCGACAAGGCGGAATGGACACCAATTGTTTAAAAAAAGATGCCATAAAGTAAAAAATATATGAAGCACAAAAAAATAAGGTGAGGGTCGGTGTAACAAATATGAAGTTTGTACTGTTTGGAAAGAGGATTTATTGCTGTATTGTTAGTGTGCAATACTGCAAAGGTTTTTTTACCTTAGTAGACAACGTAAAACCCACTTAACAAGATTGAGTGAAACCGACAGGGCGAGATTGGATTTTGGAATGTTCATCCAAAATCCCAAAAGGACAACGAATCTAGAGGGTAGTTTCCTATTTAATAGATAAATTTTTAGTACTGTACGCTCCGTTTGGGTTTCCGTGACTGATTGTTATGAAATTGCTAAACTTATCATATCATTAGAGTATGGGCATTATGCTTCTCATGTTGATAGTTTTATTATGCGTAAGAAAAGTAGCTTCGCTGTTGTCTCATCAGTGGACGCCCGCATATATTATCATCACATAATGTGCGCCAAACGAAATGATTTAGGTGTAAAATGTTTAGTGGCAACTTTCGCTGAAATAGACTCATTACTGCATAGCCCATAGTATGTAGGTCAAATACCATAACGCACATTGCCAGCCTGGAGTCAGTAATTGAATTTATGTAACTTTTATGTAGTTTTGGTTATTTGTAGCGTTTTTAAACGGTTCAGCCACTGGTAATTTTTTTAAACATTTGGCAACTCATTTTATTCTGTCCCCTGATAACATTTTGTAGGAAATTGAAAAGGATTGTGACTGAATTAAAACGCTTTACGGCTATTTTATGGCTCGAGGGTAGATTATACCATATTGGCAACTTGGGCCACATAGTTTAATCAATTTTACGCCTTAAGCGGTATAAATTCATCAGAGCCAACGCCTTTTTAGTTATTATAGATCTCTGCAAAGTCGTAAATTGTTAATCTTTATGCAAGAAGCAAATATCCCTTTTGCTCAACAAGTTGTTTATCCATTAAGAGGTGAAGAAAGAAAAACATCAAAACAAACGCACTCTAACCTGGACCAAATTATATGAGGGCTATCCTTACTATATTTGCAAGAATGACAATAAAAGTTACTCAAACGGTTAGATTCGTAGAAATGTTTTCTCTCAAAACATAATCAACATTATCATCAAAGATGTTTCCAGCTTTACATGAAATGCTTCAGCAAAATAAATCAGAAGGTCGTCCCTTGGGTGATGTAAAAAGGGAAAGTTTTTTTTAGGTAGCAATGCAAACTTTGTGGTGGAAACTCAGGTGCAAACGATTGCATGAAGTAATATTTTTTATTAGCCCAATAAACCGGAACCTTTTTACCCCAGCTTCTTTACCTGGAAATGTTCCATGACTGGAAGATTTCAGTACTAAAAACTTTAGTAACTGCTCGGAGTTCTATGCGAAAACATCATTTTTCTCTTTTCCATAAGGAAATATCTAACTAAAATAAATAAAAGTGTTTCGAAAATGACGTGCGTTACGGCTATACTTGCCGGTTTCTTGTTTGTGTGTGGATTTTGTGACCAACAAGTTGACGATGTAAGTACTTAAGAAATATTCCAACATTTTTGCATGCAATTTTCATGTCTTGTGTAATTTTTCAATGATTTTGAACTGCAGGTTGTGTTTCAACCATGGATTCCGAAAATTAGACGCACATACCGACCCTTAACTTTAGCTCGTGCATGGGATGGAGTTTTTCAAGGAAGCACAGGAATTTATCCCGTTTCCAGCCAAATCAATGTCCCAAATTATTACGACCGGCAAAGGTCTGCGCTACCTGTAATGGGAAACTCCATCTCTTATCAGCAGTTTGTTCCAAGTTCATCAGTTCCTACAATCTTGCGTCGGTATCGGCGTTTTCGGACAATATTACCAACTGTAGCAGTGACAACCTCGTCCAATTCAACGGTTAGGTCTGAAGTGGATGCTGTTGATGTCGCGGATAACAGCACATCCAGTCCGCAACAGCTTAGGTTCCTTGGATGGTTATTTGGACGTCCGAGAGTTCCTGCATATCCTTACCCTGATTATTCATCTTTGGAGGATGCCGCAGGGGTGTATGGTTCTCGTTTCCCTCCCAACCATGCCTACCCACGACCGTATCCTTCATCGGTTGTAGAGGAATGTGTAGAGCTGTTGGATCCGATTACAGGACATGTTGTTGAAGAGTGCCAAGACGTTCCACCATATTACTACAAATGACTTTTTCCTTTACTTTTATATTATGCGTCTGTTAATTTTTTGCAATTACTGCAATTTAAAGGATATTTTGAAACATTTCAAATAATCACTTATTGTATTCAGCCTTATATTTTATCATCATTCTATTTTATCATTGTGTGCAATAAAGGAAACGTTTTCCATTAAAAATCAAGAATCCTGTCCGGTTTAATATGGAAATGGATACTCTGGATGAGTTACAGCACTGTTGTATCAAACATACTAATTAGTTGCATGACTTGGCAATAGTACTATTAGCTACAAATTTTTTTATGAATACCTCGGAAATTCACGAAAAAGTCTACCGTCTTCTCCCCGATCCAAAGCTCTGATCTTTTCCATTTCCTGGTCGGTTAAAGCAAAATCAAATACCTGCGAAGAAGGACCATGTTGTATTTCGTAGTATTTAGTAAGAATATGTATAACTTATGATAGGCTATTTGCAAGGTTGCAAGCAGTACATTTAAATTCTCCGTCATCCGACTAATGTTTGAACTTTTCGGAATCACAATGATGTCATGTTGCACAAGAAACCGAAGAAGAACTTGGGATGCTGTTTTGTTATGGGACCTGGCAATTTCAGTGATTGTTTCGTCGCCCATAAGGATGGGAAGTGCCTCTTGCCTGGGCAAATTACACGGACGTATTAAAACTCAAGTCATGCCAAAACAAACATTTACGTTACGTATAATTAATAGGTCACCTTCCAACATTACGTCCAGAGGAACCCAACGGCCCATATGCCGTTAATTTTATGTCATACTTTCCACACACTTTAAATAGTTCGGGCTGCTGAAAATAAACATGAGCTTCTACCTGTGCAAAAAATTCAACAAGAAACACGAAATCAAAACATATGGCCAATTTTCAATGACAAATAACGAAATATTTACTTGGTTTGTCACTGGCTTGATCCTTGCAACTTTCATTATGCGCTCTACTTGATTCACGTTGAAATTAGACATTCCAATGGATCTCGCTTTCCCCGCGTCAACCATCGTTTCCATTGCTTTCCAAATCTCAATCAAATTTGTGTTCAAGTCCAAGTCAAGTTTATCTGTGCCAGTTATAGTCGAAGTGATAGTTTCATCGCCCTTGTACTTTAATCCAAAAGGCCAGTGTACAAGGTAAAGATCCACATAGTCCAGCTGCAGTTTCTTCAGGGACAGATTCATAAAATGATCTACCAGATCCGCTCGCATCCCAATCCATGGAAGCTGTTCACGAGAAATAAAACACTAGTACCTACTTCTTGTGCAATGTCTCCCTACCTAAAACATATTTCCGTTCAGTATAAACCTTCGTTACTACAAAAAGATCTTTCCGTTGGCCGTTCCCTGTGTCTATCCATTTCTTAAATGCTTGTCCCACGATTTCTTCGTTTTGATATTTGTAAGCAGTATCAAAATGTCTGTATCCAATCTCTAATGCATTTTCCAATGCACGTCCGTCTTGAGCTGGGTTTGTCATCTATCCGTAATGCAATCAAAATCATAATCAACGGAACACAATTGGAAGTCATTTCAGAGAGAAAATCTTGAAAACCAAACCTGCCAAGTTCCCATTCCAACAAGCGGGCTCATAACTCCATTGTTCAATCGAATCATCTTTGTCATCTTCACCACAATAGGATCTTTTAAAATTCTTCTCGATTCGGGATGTCTTGGAATTTTATTTGTACTCTTCCAAATGGAATGTTAGAACTAAATTACTAATTCTTTACCAATCTCAATTCCAGACTTGCCTCTAATCTTAAAGTGTCCAAACTCTACTCATACTCTAATGTAATATCCACTGTAAATGAACCATTCATATAAACGAGTCGTAACAATAATCCGGCTGGATGATATCTGGCTTATGTGTTTACGGATAGCATACCAAGGTATTATCACATCCCCATTAGGGTATTCCAAATTCCAGTGCTATAACAAGTTTTTTATGTGTGATTTCATGCACCAATCATACTTTTATCCAGCTTTCCATGCGATCGCAACTCAAAGTGGCAGAAGGACATGCATACAGGTAAATATTGAAAAATGCCAATACAGAACCTGTAAATAGTGCTCAATGAAACATGACCAATATAATGGTTATTGATATTGGAGCCCTTATTGCACATTCCGACGCTTAATCACATATTAATTACCTTACAAAATTAACAGTTCTTTAAAGACGTTCCATGGCGGTTTAGGTTATTCTCGCACGTGCACCCACACATGGGTCCTTGTAGACGACCACCTTTTTGGTACTTAATTGCGGTTTTGGCACCCTTTCCTCAGCTAGTCTTGCATACATAATGCTTGTCTGGGGTGAGTAATTGGTATCAAATGAGAACTTAATGAACATTTAATTCATGATCCCCAAACTAAAGTATCGCTAATGCTCTATGAAGTCAACATCGATTTGATTTCCTATTTAACGGCTCGCATCGATTGTACCAAATTTATCTCAGACGTGGAACAAGTCAGATCCAAAACCTCCCTGTTGTGCCATAGTACAAAATGAAGATTTCTCACCTTTACTGGCTTTTGTCAGTATCACTCTTTTTGACTGTCATAAATCCAGTGTCCCCCGCAGATCAATATGTAGAGCCCTTGCTGTTTGGAATGAAGGTAAATCTTCCTTACGACATGGCCAATCTTTTTAACCGGTTTCCGTTCCAAGGTGGCCTCTCTGTTCTGCTTGCTGTTACCCTAGCAGGGATCCTCTTCTTTGGAGTGATAACAGCTCCATTTGGATACATGTTTGGTGTTCCCTCTGAAAAGTACATTTTAGGAGATTTTTCCTTCCACAAAGGAGGTCGAATGTTTCCAGACTCCCTTGAGCCTGATACTTCTTCGAGCTCCGTTTTATTAGACTACGTCACAAGTGTGAAAGGTTCTCCAAGAACGATTTTTAGTGACCAACGTCAGCTGCAGAGTGTCTCTGACGAGGAGCCGTGCTGCCAAACATTTTTGCACTATTTTGACTCTATCCTCGCCTACTTGGATTACTGGGAGCCAGGCTTTTTGGAAAAGTGGAAGCCAATGCTGAATGTGCTGCGAAATCGACTCGGGGGAAAAGTTGGCAAGGACATTGTGAACACAATGGAGTCCACCTTGAATACAAAGTATGCTCCAGAGTACATGCATAGCATGTTTTATATGATATCAGAAGATGAAAAGGATGTGCGAAATCCGGTGTGTCAGCAGAGAATGATTTGTCACGCTCATGGGGCAATGCAGTATCTTTCACCGACAATTCTCAAAGTTTATCAAAGATTCAGGTACTTAAACACAAAACAAAAGTGGGCTTCTAGCCGAAAAAGGAAAATACTTTATAATTATATAATCCTGATTTTTTTTCTTGTTTGGTGCAGTAAAAAGTTGAAGAATATACCTCCTGGATATCCTGAAGCAATGAAGATAGGAATGTACAATGACACTCTTTGTTCTGAAGTTTACTCGGCGTGCACGGACAATGCATTTACACTTGCTTTGAAGAGCTACATGAGTCTGTTGCCGGAGAGGACACAAATTAATGGAATGCCACGGAGAAAACATAAAATGTACAATAAAATGAATTTTCTTTAGGCGAGTCGGTTCCAACTGGGTAAAACCTAGGTGGGATGACCAAATATGGATTTAAGCTTTGCTCAAATATGTCATGTTTGAGATTTTGATACTTGGTGTAACACTCCAGGAAGTTGGGTGAACTTCTTTTCAAGGTGCTAAACGTCAATAAAGATAACTATTTTTACCAAACGCAAAACAATCATTTGGAGTTGTACACGAGAGCAATTAAATTTACCATACAAAGAAAATTGATTTTTTATGCGGTAATGACTGCTTTGAAGTTGTAATCAATCACACTACCCCGCACCTTTCTAAGCTAGTTTTTATACTTGAGCATAATTACATAGGTGTGAACACACGATTGAAACCTACACAGTTATTTATCCTGATCTTCTTGTGCAAACAAGCAAACTAACGTTTACATATA
>JAAXOA010003120.1:0-11995 GCA_036561885.1 Salina celebensis
AGAGGATAGATGGGACCAATAGGATTGTCGGATTCAAAACTAAGTCTGAACTGCTAGTCCATGTGAAAGCTAACCACAGAAAATGGTATCATCTTTGTGAACATTGTAACTTATTGAAGTACTCAAAATTAACTTTGAGAATTCATCAGCAAATGTGTAGAGAGATTGTTGGGCCACAGCGAGGAAAACTTTAATTATAACGCTAGGGACTGAAGTTTCTAATCGAACGTGATTTCCAAATGCTCTGTGTGCTAATGTCAACGATTTAAGTTAACACGAAAACCAAATCTACCAAAAGGTCACTCGTTTATCAAATGTGAATCAGAACCTTCTCCTCTTCCTCTTGAGGGACGTTCCTTGATGCCAGCACGTTCAAAAAGGATACAAAAGCTGGAGTAATTCCAGTGTGGACAATTAATCATAACACTACCAATCATACACATGAAGTAATCGTAAATGAATATTTTCATGTGACATTTACTTTTTTGGTGTGTTTTGCAGTTTTGAACCTTGACAGAATGTGAGAGCTTCATCGATTTTCTTACGAGATTAACCAGAAGCGGCTGTTGCTCATCGTTTACTTGACTGGAAGTGGAATCACTTTGAAGTTGCCCTCCTTTTGAAAGTTTCGATTTCAGACAATTTGTTTTTGTACTTAAAAAAATTTAAACTCGTTGGCAATGTTGTTGATTTTTGACTAAACAAAAGTTTTAAAATCTAATAAATTGATTACTCTTTAAATATTGGAGGTGTTTGTGTGAATCAAGCATCGATCGAGATCGATCGATCAAGATCGAGCATCAAGCAAGTCAACTTTTACACAATTTCGAATGTAGTTCAAGGTTGGGCCATAATTCGAGGTTTTATTGTTGAGACGTGTTTGTATTAGCTACTAAGAGCAAACATGTCTTGGGAGAGTTCATAAGCCTGCTAAAGCACCAAAAGTCGTGATATTACATAAAACGCACCTCTATCCGTTTGAATTTGTCAAGTACTAAAAAGTAGTCCATTTGTGCATGAATAATGGAATATAAAGTATACTTTTGAATGGGAAACCGTGGTAATCATGGAACTTCGTGGCAGTCAATCCCTGACGCAAAGAATTTGATACTAATCTAACTTGTCTTGTGAGCATATCCCGTACAAGTTCAATGACCCGTTGTGGGCATAGAACCTCGAGTGAAGATTCTTACCATTATAGCTACAAGATTTTAAACATTGTCTTTGTTAGCAAAGATTTTAGCTATGTGCTTCCTGAAGTCCTGACAAGTTACTGCCTATCGTTATCCAGACTAAATGCAAATAACTACATTCAAATCCTGTTTATCTCATGTGACCCCGCAAGATCCATACCGTATAAAGTAAAGTGGTTTGTTTTGTTAAGTAAATCGGAGAAATCCAACTACAGTATCCAAGTTGTTTTGCATCCAGTAGAATTTCAGCGCACCAGTAACGTCTATCCATGAAATATTCAACGAAAGCATACTGTTTTAAACAATTTAGAAAACAGAAATATGTCGTACCTAACTGGAGCCTTTACGGGGTTCATAATCATGATAAGCATTTTTGTTTGACTTTTCGAGTGGAAAATATCGTGCGACGAGTTGGCAGGCAACCGCGGTTTAGTTAGAATGAGTAAAGTAGTCGATTTCAAACATGGATGACCAACGACCTTGCGACTTAATTTGCCAGAGTTGATACCAAAGACGGAGACCAAGTATTTTGTCACTAGTCAATATTCAATATTGTCTTGTCTAGTCTGTTTAAGCTCATTCAACATGAAAAACACAATGGCGGAATCGGTCGTCTCAGTTTGCTTCAGGTCTAAAGTCTAAAGACTTGCTACTCATAGCTTGTACCTGACAAAATCTTCTATTGGAAGCGTACCCAGTCTGCATGAGAGCTCATTTGCTTAATTAAGTCGAAAAAGACGGTTTCCATGATTCTGTTTCTCCCATGTTTTGGATATCCTTTTGTGAGAATGAGGAAGCAGTGCACAGATTTCTATGCAAATCGCCTCGATACATAATAAGTTCAATCAAGGTCGAATCAATTGAGAGAGGTTTGTAGAGAAATTTTCCTCGATTGGAGTCGGTGGGCAGGTAGACCACTCGAAGATGACGGACTTGTCCGCTCAGTATCAACTGCACCGTGGTGGTGAGAGGACGGGGTCCCAAGTTACAATGGAGCTGGGGAGTGGGAAGAATTAACGTCACCACGAGCCGGACCTGACCAGACAGGTAATGTTATCTTAAGAACCTGAATATTCGAGGAGGAACTTACTAACAATGCCTATAATCGTTAAACTCGTTCGATTGTTTGTTTTTCAGGTCTACTGACGGTGTCTTGTGGGTGGGGCTTCATTTGAGTAGCGCGTGCACAAAGAAGACACCAGCTTCAATCCAGAACGAAGGAGTGATACCTGGGCTGCGAGGTCGAGTCCAATGCCATAAATTGTTCTATAGTTTATGTTTAGAACCCCTGTTAAATGTATAGCGGGGGATCTTTAAGAACGCACAGAGAGCCTTTCCGCGGGATACCTCCCAGGTCCAGGATACATGACAGATATCACATAAAATTGACACATTTGTAAAACGAATACTATAGTAAACATGCGAAGCTCGGGGGAACATTTTACAACAGGATCCTTGAGATCCTCTGCGTGGACAAGTCATTCTGCGTGGACGCGTCACTCTTCCGAGTTCCTATCATCTGCATGGAGGATATTTTTTGGGATTGTATCGTTTTTATTCGTGGGACTGCAGGATTTCGTTGATTGCATCAGGTAATTTTATTTTCATGTTACTTTACTTGATTCAAGAAGCTCTTGGGAGTTAATTAAATGCATCTTGTATGGTTTTAGAGTAATGATACGTCCTGGAACCGGAAACAACTAACCCACTGTAGTGGCCATGGTCTAAATGAATAACGGGAGTTTTGATTTATCGGCCCCGAGTGGTCGATCGGAAGTTACCCTGTCGTGTTTGCACCATATATTCAATGTAGAATGAACTGGTAAACTGCGCAGCGAGGATGGAGTCACACTGTCCGCTTTATTACGGGCGTCGCCATCGCCAGAGGTAATATTATTTTAACAACTTAAATACTTTAATGAGAAACTTGTGGATATTCGCTTTAATCGTTAAACTTTGTTTTTGTAGGAATACTGACGGCGTTGCCGGCGACATGTGGGTTTTCGCTTCAGAACATATTTGTAGAATCCAGGAGCGATTTAGTAGAGTTTTTTCATAAAAGTTTTGTATCCTCTACTTTTTCCGGAATGTTTGAAAATAGGATATGTTGTTAAACCCAAAAGACTAAAGATAGCGCTTTAATAATATTATTTTCAAATCTGTTTAGTTTAACTATGTCTAGTTTCTTTCCTTAACCTTTGTTAAATGTGTAACGAGAGTTATAAGGTATTTAATTCAAGGCGCAGTGGTTTAGTAGAAAGTGGGCGATCGTTACCGTTGAGCATGTTGTAATTCCCAAACACGTCATGGCCGACGAAACGTAAAGAAAGACGTATCAATGTTAAGATACAATCCAGTAGCGATTAGTAGAGTCTTATCAATAATGTTCAAAGTCAAATAGATTTTCGCCTTAAAAAGCTGTTTTTTTATATTTTTTGTTTTTGCTTAACCTCTGTTAAATGTGTAACGAGAGTTAAGTTGTCATCATTTCAGGGCTCATTCGTCCTAACAGGTTAGTTTAGTCTAGTTTATGAAATCTTGGCGTTATGTTGTTTTTTTGTCTTAAAATAACAGAGTTTTAAAAACTTGGAACATGACTGTTTATTGTTTATTGTAAAATTACCAGTTAAATGGTTAAAACTAAACTAGAAAATAAACATTAAAGTTGTCGTTATAAGTCTCACGTTTTGGACATTCATACGTTCATTTTTAATCTATGTTTTCGTTCTATCTGCAAAATATAAAGTAAAACGTTGGTGGAGAGTATTTCATATTTGGACGATAACAGTCATGAACTTTCGAATGTTCAATTCTTGCAGTTCAGCCAGGATTCAAAAACATGTCTCTTGGTGAAATCGCACAATCACAATCTAAGCATCTAAGCTTATCATCTTGCTGGATAACATACGCTGTACACCAATCATTTTCCCATAAACCGTAAACGACAAAATAGGACACTCCAATGTGCTTATCGGCACGAGAAGTACTGTGTGAAGCGACACACATGTTCTCTCTCACCTGTGCTTTTGCTGCTGAACCACTTGACCAACCACAATATCATATTTCAAAGCGTAGATAACGATGATTTCACCTCATAATCCTGGAAAAATACGATTTTTGAGTAAAAAACTGCAAATAATATAGTGTCAAATACATCTGTCTGTCTGTATTGCAATGCTTCATAATCGTCCGCAGTGTTAATATCGCAAACTTATCGCCTTGTAAAGAAATCATCTCACATAGTTCAAAATTGTCAACTTGATAGATTCCGAAATGGTTCTCCGGTGGAAATTAAAAAGTGTCAGCTTTCTCTTGCTCTTATTCTCATCGAAATGCTTTTCAGAGAAACTCTTATTTCAAATTTCTCATTGTAACGATCTTAGCGGACAATTGGAACCATTTTTGGTATTTTTTGTATCTTAAAATCTTCATTCCTTACATGAATTTAATGAATGAGTTGTGTGTAGGAGGAGCCCGCATATTCCACAAAAGCTCCAAAACCCTGCACTCAAGATGATGCATTAGGGTGCATTGGTGGAATAACAAACCTTGTCAATCATCTCCATTCAATAGATGAGAAATATATGGAGAAGGATCAAATTACTAAGGATAATCATTTCATACTTACTGCTGGTAACCTAATCGGAGGAGAAAGTGGCTGGATCCCATCGAAAAAAGGTAACGGATGGGCGGCCTTTGGTGACCTTGTTAGGGACTACATCAAACCTAACGCATCGGTAAAAGCATCTCATCGAATAATTTCATATTTAGGGTCGTCCATAAAGAACGTCACGTGGAGTGAAGCTTAGCTTGAAGCGTGGTTATTTGTCATCTGATCAAGACTTACTCCCATACATTCATTTTTCGGGCCGTTCACAAATAACCCAACCTTCACTCCATGTGACCTTCTTTATGGATCGTCCCATTATGTATGCACGTGTTACAATTTTGTATAATTTTGTCTTTGTGGAAACATTAGGCATTTGGAATGAAAGAGTTTGGAGCTGGGTTGAAGCAAACCCTCAAGCTATTTAGTAAACCAGAGAACTCAGCGGAAACGCCGCCACCGGAGGACATATACACTTTAGTTAATGGCTGCAACAATGACGCTGGACATGGCGTCACGGAGAAAGAGTTTTGCGCAAACTATACAATTCCGTCACCATCAGTCAAAATATTGAATGTTCCTAATTCGGCCAGTAAAGCGGAACCATATCGAATCGGTGTTGTCGGTTTCACCGATCCTTTGGCGGAAGTAACTAAACTAAAATATAAAACTACGGAGAATTCCTTCCCTATTTCCAATATAATTAGAAATGCGTATGAATTTCTTTTACAGCGATTGTCTTTGCCAGGTTCATTGAAATTTGATGCAATTGTAAATAGCATTGAGAATGCCCTTGCTGACGCATCTGTGTCGGATATTAAAACATTTATTGCAATTGGAGACGGAAGCTTGTCAATAGCTAAAAGCATAATGGATGCTGTACCAAAGGTTAAAATTGTCTTGTATTCGTCTGGATTCTCTACTCTTACGGATATGTCTGGTAAAGAAAGTAGATTATTGTAATGGGATAGACGGACGTATGGAGAAAGCAACGAATTTTACTTTCTCTTTTGATTTCTTTCAAAGGTAGCTATCCTTTAAAATACAAGCAGAGATTTATAGGAACTGCTGGAAAGTACGGGTCTTCTGTGGGGAAAATGGTGTTAACAGTTGATACTGATACTGGGAACCTTATGCTTGAAAATGGAAGGCTCACTACAACTACTTACAAAGGTCGGACCTTGAAAATTGATATATGTATGAAATTCTGAAGCTGAGACTGGAAGAAATTGATTTTTTGATCTACAGTGGAGCCAGACAAGGTTGACCTTAAAACCTGGAGGTCTGAAGTAGATACAGCTATAAAAAACACGATGGGCTACACCCACGTAAAACTCTCAGGAGGAGAACTTTGTTGGCGACAGGAATGCAATCTTGGAAACTTGATGGCGGACGCTGTTGTCCATTGCGTTTTGGCTCATGCCAATCACACAATGCTGGACAAGCCACTTCATGCTGTTTGGCATGGTGGCGCGTTTTTCGAGGATGAAATTCAACCTGGGAGTCGCATTAGCGAGTTTGATATTCACAAGTGGCTTCCTTATCATAATAACGTTCATCTGGTGAATGTTACAGGGGCCAACTTGAGAAAACTGTTTGACATTAGTGCAACTGGACTGAATCCGCAGGCAGCGGGGAACAAAGACTGGCGATACTTTCTCCAAGTTTCAAGTAAAACCCGATTGAAACCTACGTGATAAGAACGTAACATAACATGAAGTTAAGCTCGGGTTATTTGTGAACGGCCGGAAAAATGATTGTATGGGAGAGTAACTCTTAATCAGGTAAATGGACGGACCTGGTCAGCCGAACCCATCAGTCGACAGTCGAGCCCCGACGGCTTGGCAGCCGAGCCCGTAAGGGCAAGGCTCACAGGTCGAAGCGGCAGGATGGAGGAGGCTAAAGGGGGAGACCTGACAGCCGACGTTGGGGCGACTCTGACATACGGCGGGGCTCGACTGTAAAGTTCGGTCCCCTCGGTTGACCAGTTCCGTCCAGTCATCCGATGAACTCTTACTCTCATAAAACCATTTTTGGGGCCGTTCCCAAATAGCCCAAGCTTCACTCCATGCGACGTTATTATGGACGACCCCTAATGGGAAGCATGGCCAGCATCTAAACTAGTTTATTTGACCGTATGATTTCAAATTACAGATGGTTTTGAGGTGTACTACGATACAAAATCGAAGAAAGTTCCTCAAGTTACCAAGATTAGGATGAATCATGACTTGGACGGAGTGCCAGTGGTGAAGGATATCCAGGAAACTAACAATATGACGTATTTCTTGGCGATTCCTACATATTTGTATGAAATGAGGGGCTATTACAAATTTCATGAAAACATTTGGGGGGACGTAACATGGGGACTAGTTAACAATTCTTATGCAGGTAAAACTTTCACTGAAAAAGAATTTTTTAATGAAAGCAAGCTTGAAAACCTGATGTGTGTGTCTTTAATGTTGCAGGATTTGATGATACTTGTCTGGGAAATTATATTAAGGCTATGGGTATCATTACAATTGGCACAGAGGAGAGAATTTTTCTGAACAAAGAAAGTGGTGGTGGAGGAGGTGGGAGCGGTGGCGGCGGCGGTGGGAGCGGTGGTGGTGGTGGCATTCCAGACACGCCTAAACAACGCAAACACGTTGTGACTGTTATTCGTAAGATTTCACACGACTTACGCAATATTTCCATTAAAAAGCTTTAAAAAATGTATATTTTTTATATAGTGACAATAGTTTTTTATTCTATCTTCCTGGTTGTGATTTTCATCGGCTACTTTTTTGTTATTCCTCGGCTTCGCCAACAAACCAGCCGGGTGGAGTATCCGCCAAATCAATTATAATCCGTGACTATAGTCAATAATAACTAAATAAATGAGCCAACAACTAAATAAAACGAAAAAATACGAGTAGTAAGTACAGAGATGGATTTATACAAGGCAGTTACCATAGCAACGCATTGATTGGCCGTACGCATGTAAATAGGCATAGTGTCATTTCAAGTTAGGTCACTTGTAATAATCTAACTCTATATATCAAAAGACTGGAATTTTCTTCATGAACATCTTTCATTCACTTTCTCCATTGTTACCATTGTTGATTTTGCATGCAATGCCACTGGTACATTCAAAATCAATCTGATGTTCATTCAATTCTGAATTCATTTAAATGTGACGACTTTTCCATCCAAGCTTTTTTATATTGAACACAAAGACACAATGGGAGGTCGTATACAGTTATAAATTAACTGATCATATCATGAACACATAAACTATTGACATCTGTTGCACACAGAGAATTTTCCCATACGTATCAGCACCAAACGTACCGTGAGAAGCAACAGAAGGCTTTCACTTGACTTAACTTCTCCATCACGAGGTCAGTGAAAAAGGCAGATAAGAATGGTTGTACGTTATCATTTATCGAATATCCTACTTGGCCCGATGGAAATTAATCATAATGTTCAATATTAAATTGTCTATTCATTTATATCAATGCAGAATTGGTGAGTTAGCATTCTTCTCTAGAATCATACTCCTAATATACATTCGCTTATTTCCTAAAATGCTGCACGCGTTCAAACTAAAATGGGGATGCCTATTGTTAAGCGTAGTTTTCCCAAAATGTTTTTCCGATAAAATCACATTTCAGATTTCACACTGCAACGATCTTAGCGCCCAACTGGAAACGTTTGTTGTAAGTTCTGATCTTTCTATCCATTCATGTTGATGTATACATATGTAGATTATGTAATTTAAGTATGATTATACAAATTCCACAGAAAGAGCCAAGCTATTCCACCAAAGCTCCGAAAAGTTGCACTCAAAATTGTACAGAAGATGGTTGTCCTAAGTGCGTCGGCGGACTCACCAATTTTGTCAACCATCTCCATTCAATCGATGACAAACATAAGGGCAAAATTACTGAAGAAAATCACTTCATACTCTCTGCTGGCAATCTCATAGGAGGGGAAAGTGGATGGGTTCCAATAATGCAATCAGGATGGACGGCGTTTGGGAACCTTATCACAGACTACATCAAACCCACCGCAGCGGTATAACCCGTTTTACTTTCACTTTTAGCTGTTTTTTTTCTATTTACTATGGCTTGAGGTTCAAATTACAAAATGGCTGTGCCTTCCTAATGTTGGTAAACAGGCTTTAGGAATGAAAGAGTTCGGGGCTGGCTTAAAGGAAACTATCAATCTACTGAAAAACGTGACAGACTCTAGGACTAAGATTTCACTAGTAAATAGCTGTGACGCTAAGTATGAGGGTAGTGAAAAAGCATTCTGCGAAATGATTGCGATATCTCCGGCAGTCACCAGATTGATCTTGAAGGACAGCATTGGCGCAAACTATTCAGTTGGTATAATTGGTTTCACAAATACTCTGGCAGAAGTAAATCTTTTTGAAGATTTTGTTTTAAATTTAAGCATACGGTAATACAAAATGATAATAATATTTTATTTGCAGAGATTGTCGTTGCCGGGAGCACTAAAATTTACAGACATTGTAACAAGCATTAAGAACACAGTTTCTAACGCAGCTGTGTCGGATATTAAAACATTTATTGCAATTGGAGACGGAAGCTTGTCAATTGCTCAGAGTATAATTGATGCTGTACCAAAAGTCAAGATGGTCTTGTATTCGTCTGGCTTCTCTAGCCCTACGGATATGCCTGGTAAGCAAAAATACAATTGTGTAATTAAGGAAAACTTGGAGAAAGCAAGTTTTACTTTCTCTTTTCATGTTTCAATCCAAAGGTAGCTATCCTCTGAGGCACAAACATGGATATATAGCAACTGCTGGAAAATATGGCTCTACAGTAGGGAAATTGGTGTTAACAGTTGATACTAATAATGGAAACCTTGACCTTGTAAACGGGGAGCTGCGAGCGACAACATATAAACGTAAGAATTAGAATGGATTGTCAAATATACTGACAAACAAAAGAATTTCTTCTGAGTTCTCGTATTATAATAATTTTAAAACTTTGTATACTCTAAAGCTGACCCGGTGAATGCTAACCTTAATATCTGGAAAGATGCACTATTTTCTGCACTTAAAGACACAAAGGCCTACACTCACGTAAAACTAACAGGGGGAGAACCGTGTTGGCGAAAAGAATGCAACCTTGGCAACTTGATGACTGATGCTGTAGTCCACTGTATTTTGATGCAGGTTGGAGATAGCTCTAAGTTGAAGGAGCCACTTCATGCTGTTTGGCACGGAGGGGCTTTTTTCGAAGATACTGTTAGAGCCGGGAGGGACATAACGACATTTGATATTCACAAGTGGCTTCCTTATCCTAACAACGTTCATCTGGTGGCAGTGACAGGGACAAATCTTAGAAAGCTTTTTGACGTTAGTGCAACTGGACTGAATCCTCAGGCAGCGAATAGAAGCGACTGGAGATACTTTTTACAAGTTTCAAGTAAACATTTTATAGAAAAATTTGCGTAAAGTAAGAGGTCGTCCATAAAGTACGTCACGGTGACTGAAAGTTTGGTTGTTTATGAACGGCTCTTATGGGCTCGGGTCTTGTCTCAGACCGCCTCTGGTCGCTAGCTCGTCGCCCGGCTGTCGGCTTTGGGTCGTATCTTGCAGCCATTGGGGCTCGGCTGAAGGCCTGTAGGGCTTGGCCGTCTCAGCTGACCGTCTGTCCCGTCGTCTGATGGAGGTCTTACTCCTCTCGTTTTTCTTGGGCCGTTCATAAAAAGCCCAACTTTCAATCACCGTGACGTTCTTTATGGATCATCACTATTGTACATTAAGTGAAATTTATTAATTTTATATTTATAGACGGATTTGAGGTTTACTACGACACAGAATCGGAGAAAGTTCCCAAAGTGACAAGGATTAGAATGAATCATGACTTGGACGGAGTGCCTGGAATTAAAGACATCGAGGAAACTAACGAAAAAATATACTTTTTGGTGATTCCTACCTATTTATATGAAATGAGGGGCTACTACAAATTTGGAAATGATTTTTGGAAACAAATTTCATGGGGAAATGCCAGTAGCTCAAATGCAGGTAAGAAACTATTGAAACAATGGATTCCTGCAAAAAAGCATAAAATCATCCACTTGTTGCTTTTGCGTGTAGGAATTGACGATGAATGTTTGGGAAATTATGTCAACGCAATGGGAGTCGTTACGGTAGGTTCAGAAGCAAGAATCTTTATAAATGATCCAAATGGCGGTGGAGGCGGTGACGACATTCCAGACCCTCCTTATCAAAGGAAACTAATTGTGACTGTTATACGTAAGATTTTTATACGTGTTCATGAGCATCTATTATATTTTAAAAGAAAAACTTTCACTTGATTTTATTTATTTTTCATATTTAGTGACTATAGTTTTTTATTCTATATTTCTGGTCGTGGCTTACATCGGTTACTTTTATGTAATTCCTCGTCTTCGTCGACCAAGCAATCGTTATCCACTTCATTCAAATTAATTAGGTTTACAAACCATACCTATAAATTACCACTGGCTGCTACAAATGACTAAAACACTTTCAACAAAATACATGTATAACTATAAATTTGTGTATTTTTGTTCATGAACATCTTCCTTTTACTCTCTCCATCGCGATTCTTCCGTTGTTGCCATCATTTACTTTACTTGCAATGCCGTTCACTTTCTCCTCCACTTTCTCTTCTTCCTTGCTGCTGAATGGGAGACCAATATTCTCTCTCATTTTCTGGAATTCTCCATTCATTCTAGAGTGACAAGTCTCCACAAGCTTCTCTAGGTCCGCAGGATACTCTAAGTTACTCGTTGCAATCGGTTCTAATACTTTAATTTGCATAGTGCCTGATCCAAAAAAGAGTCTTTGGTCGTCAACAAAATGGTATGGGGAGACAACCACGGGAACAATAGGGAGCTTGTTTGCCATGGCGATATGAAAAGCTCCTTTTTTAAAAGGCAGCAGGTCTTGCGCCTTGGATCTGGTGCCTTCCGGGAATATCCACAATTTGGTCTGAAAACAAATGCAGAGAAAAAAACATTGAAAGAAAACGAAAAGTAGGAGAAAGCTGCGTGTGAAGATTTCAAAACTTTGTATTACTCTGTTTTCTTTAATTATCTCCGCTGACGTGCTTAATGTAGTGTGGCTTTGACTTTTATTTCTTCGGTTTATATAAATTGTTCCACATAACCAAGCCATCAGTCCAAATGGGAAGAC
>JAAXOA010003121.1:0-11995 GCA_036561885.1 Salina celebensis
TGGGTCCCTCCACGACGAGATGATACGGGATCGCATAGTGGTGGTAGTTAAAGATCATCGACTCTCAGAAAAGCTCCAAATGGACAACGCACTCACGTTCGAGAAGGCTGTCCAACTTCTACTCCGAAGCGAAGCAGTCAAAGTACAAGTGAAGTATCTCTAGCGCTCCACAGACGAAAACCGACTGGACAACATTTCAAAGGAGATTTCGCGATCAAAGCCGGGTCCTCAGCACGGTGGTTCATCCAAACCACCTCCTAACCAACATCAAAAGCCGCCTCCAACAGACTCCAAGAAGGACTCTACCTGGACCTGCAGATGGTGCGCAAACACGACAAGCATTCCAGAGCTGAGTGTCCAGCCCAAGAAGCAGACTGTGGTAATCGTGCAGTGTAAGGCATAGTGGAAAGAGTTCGTGGTTACAGTATCTTTACTAATAAGTCTGGTTTGAATGACATGGTTGTTTTGCAACACTTCCACAGTTTTAGTTTATAACCAGGTGAAACGCCAGTGAGTGCTTTTAACAGGCTCCAGCAAATTACGAAAAATTGCTCAGCCGTAAGGAACCCAATCAGCGATTACGATTTCAAAGCGAAAATGCTTTCATGTTTGCCCTTTGAAAAATACTCAACGCTCCGTCTCAGCTGGGAGGGAATGGATCCCACCCTTCAAACTGTGAGTCAACTTTACAGCTGGTTACAGAATTTAGAATTGATTTCTTCCACTGCAACCGAAACCAAGAACAGTGAGCGCGAGTCGGCAACGGCCTTTTACGCTAAACGAGGAAAGTCTAAGCGTGGCTGTGGACGTGGGCGTGGTCAAGCCCGCAGCAGACACAGACACGAGGCTCCTTATTCAAATGAACATGATGACGAGGAAGACAGAGAATGGGCTCAGGAAGCTTTGTCATATTTCGCTTCTGAGAAATTCATTTCCCTTCATTTGAACTACGAGGATCAGGATGAAAGTGGCTCTGAGTGCTGTTTGTTCTGGACGAAAACGTCGAAGAGGATGCAGTCATCGAAGAGGATGAAGTCATCAAAAAGGCTCAAGAGGAAGACGTCGGGGCAACTGAAGACACGTAATTGAACTTGTCGATCTGCAGATGGCTCCTACAACGAATTGGGACATGTCCGAGTTGAAAAGCGGAATGAGAGAAAAATCCTACATTCTGGACAGCGGCTTCACGCACCATAGCAGTGGGGATAGAGCGGCATTCTTGGCCGAGGACTTTACTCTCTTGAAGAATCCTATCAGAGTGAAAGCAACTGGGGAGGACAATTTCATACAGGCTACTGCTCTTGGAACAATGGAGGTGACACGAGCTGAATGACAATGTTTGCAAACGCATGTTGCTGAAAAACGTCTTGTACATTCCAGGAAGCGTTAATTTGTTCTCGGTAAGCGCTCTCACTGAAAAAGATTTTGAACTGAAAATGAATATGCATCATGCCTACTTCACAAAAGAAGACGAAAATGGGAAAGTTGTGGGCCCTTGGGCTGATTGAGAAAATCTACTTTACTGCATGCGCTTCAGAAGATGCACCGGCCATGCGATCCTTTGCATTGAAGATAAATTTGCTTGTCATTTGCTCATTATTGCTTCCGGGGATTTGATGACGTGCGATAGGTGAGTCAGTATGGCACTGTCAGTCAGTCAGTTTGTCAACAAGCATTTGTAACTTGTAAAGCGTAGCATCTGGAAAAACGTTTTTCTGTTCTTTTTCTCAAGTTCTTTTGTCCTTTCGAGTTTATTGAACTTTTGCTGTGCGAAAAATATGCACCCCAAATCTAAACTCTCAGTGTCTCCAAAGATGACATTAGATACTTTTGTTAAATGTGCGTTTGTTTACGCGTATCGTAGACAGCTGCAATATCGAAAGATACTTTTTTGGCGAGCAGAAAAATCTCTTACGCATATCTTGGACGAACTCGGAGATTATGTTAGCGTGGTCCATTTTTCGCCAGACCATGATTATATTTCTGTTCATGTATGATAGCATTTATGGCATAGCAATAACGTTCGTTCTGTTTTGCACAATGAAATTTTCTGTGTGTTTTTTGTTTATGCTTTTCGCAAATGCCGTAATCGGTTGCGATGTTTGTGCGCGAAATCCGCAGATCACGTCAGCAATGTTTTAATGGTTGCTGATGAGGACTTTAGTTGCACTATTTTGCAGAAAAAAAGTAAGTTGATTGTAAAAAAAGAAACTAGATGCTTTAGCTTTAGAAGTATTCTTTTCATTGTGTAACAAACAGTCGGAGTCGGTTGTCGGAGAACTTTTCTGCGTACCACTGAGAAGACACCAAACATTCAGGAGTTGGTGCATAACACCTTCGAGATTGCGGATGCAGACGCAACTTTTTTACATGACTTCCACTTCCACACAACGTCCAGACGGGACCATTCCTCTGAGCTATACAATTGATAAGGAGTTTTGTCCTCATCAACAGAAACGTTTTAAGGTTAAGCACTATAGCCTTAGAAATTCCTGTATGGAATGGAATTACTGTACATCGTTCGCAAAGCCATACTTTAACTTCTGTTGTAGTTAGCTTTAACGGTTTTCTGTCTGTCTATTTACCTAGTTGTCAGCTCCAGAATTCCTATAAGGGACTACTTTTTTCGTAAAAGTATATTCAATTAATTTGATTGTGTGTGTAAGTGAAGTGAAAGTTAGTTGGAATAAGAAATTGTGCTTCGGGATCTTGACATATTCAAAAAGGTTAGTGTAATACTTTTATCATTATTATATTTGAAATGGCGAGTCCCAGGAAACGCGTTAAAATGTGTGTGCGACGAGATTACTTGTGTGGCATATGCAAACATGGCACGGAAAGAATTTTATAACTTGAGGACCACATGTTTGATTACCATTTGTGTATTCGTTGTGGGACCAGTTGGACCGATGTAAGATATCATCGTTGTGCATTTAATGATTCCTCGCAGCTTATAACTGGTGCTGAGGTTGACTCAGACCTAGATATCATAATTCCAGTCGACAGCAACAACAAACCATTGTTTAGGGAGCTACCGTCTGCATTTAATAAGACCATTGCAGCATATGAATACGTTTTTGGAGATTCAATTGCAACAATTTTTTTTAATCGAAGGCGCTAGAGTAGTTTTAATCCACTAGAGCAGTTAGTCAGAAAATATCTAAATATTCAAAAGGACTCAGGTTAAAACTAACGTTCAGACTTGTAATGTACGATCATAAATTACAACGGGAAGTGCAAAAACCATATCCGTCATTTGTACGTTGAATACTGCATCAGAACTTTATTCGGAATGTAAGTTTAGATTGCTCAGACTATGTTTCCAAAATGTCAGAACTATTATATAATCAAGTCTCGGGACTCTCACTAAAGAAGGTAGAAAGTCTTGAGATAACATTAATGAAATTTGTACCGCAGTTTGCAGAGGGCTACTTGCCATTTGGAAAAGATTTGTCTGGAAAACACGGTTTACTCAATATAAGATGTTACAACAGCAAATGTTTCAGCGTGTCTGTTGCAACCTGTTTACGACAAAAATGGAAACAACTATGATACAGCAAAAGGTCCTGAGAAACAAGCTCTAAAAAGAATCTTAGGGAAGCAGGAGACATTTGACTTTTATGTTAATAAAATTTGACAGATGAGTGTTACGGTGAAAATTTGTTGGATAACAGTGATCTCTTCGAAGTCAGAAATAATGTGTCCGTTTCAGTACTATATTACTCCAAAGATGCTCAAAAATTTTTACCCTTTAGGCTTACAAAAGTATACAGAGAACAACATGCATTTTTATTACTAATCTCTCGTGACCAGCTGAGGAAAAAGGTTAGATACAGATACGCAAACGAGCATCATTTTGTAGCTGTTTTAGATACTGGTAGTTTAATGTCATACAGAGCACGAAACTACATTTCTGTTTGTAGATTCTTCGTTGGCATGTACCGCAACAAGGACCATGAAAAGCTATGCTTTCAAAATGATCTTTCCACCCTTGTTTTGCCAAAAACACAGTTTGTAGAGATGGTGAGCTTCATAGACTTGTGGTCCCCCAACTTTTTTCTTCTATCAGCTTTTGTTTTCTGGTAGCGAAAGCAAGTTGAATGTGGTTGGATACAAACTTTGTGGTTTTGACTCAGATTTTGAAATGGTTTTCGAGGAAAGTCACGTTGGACAAGATTCACTGAACTTGTTTTTTGACACTTTGCTTCTTAACACTTATTACTACCTAGATGAAAATTCAAATAACCACATTCCCTTGTTTTCCACTGCCGAAAGTATTAAGCGAGCAAGGGAAACAACACATTGTTACATTTGCGGAGATCCCATTACAAAGAGCAATCCGGCTACCCAGCATCATAACCACTACACTTCATTGATTAATGATGAAGTGGTTCCCGGTCATAGATCTGGAATGGCAATCAGTTATCCCTGCGCCGCCTGTAACTTAAAAATCAAACCCAAGAACGTTATACCAGTGCACGGCTTTAACTTATCTTTCAATGCCAAGCATCTATTGTTGCATATTTCGGAGCGGGGAATCGACACTGTTACAGCTGCACCAATGAAAAGCGCTCAGACGTATAGTAGTATGTCCATTAACAATAAAATTCTCGAGATTTTATAGATTTAGGACTGCACTTTAACGAAGATAATGTTCATAATTTGATGAAAACAGTGAATAATGAGGATCTACATTTGTTGAAAAATGCAATAGCAGATCAAAGCGAGTTTCAACTCTGCAAAAAAGGCCTCCCCTTTCAATCATTTCCGGATATGGATAAGGGAATGCCCTGCTTTGAAGAATTTAAGGATTTAGGGTATACAAATGAATTTTCCCCAGATGACCATAAACATGCATCTAATATTTACGACCATTTCCAGTTTAAGAGCTTGAATCTGCTTTTGCATATGCTGCCATGCACTTTACATCCAAAACTAGATACGCCAATTTAATGGTCCCAAAACTAATTCGTATTTTCGAATCGACATTACTTCCAGGAATTTCAATTTCGAATGTTAGAAAACAAGATTTCCAGAGCAGTCGTCTGAATGATGATTGCGCAGAAAACTTCGAGTCTATATGGGTCGACTGTAGTCAACAATACATATCCATATTGCTAGAGCTAATGCCCGTAGGGGAATACAAATTGTGGGATGAAAGCGAAGTTAGTAACTTTCACTTGTCATTAATAACAGACGAATCGGACACTACATATTTTGTTCAATGCAGCCTAATCTATATTGATGAAATACATGATAAAACCCAAGACCTTCCGTTAGGTTATTGTTGGCTTTCAGATAGTACTCTAAACAGCGGCAGGCTTGACCAGTGCCACTTGATTGAAAATTGCGAAATTAATTCCAAGCTAGACTTGTCCTGCAATGATAAGATGGTGCTTCTTAAGGTCAGCAAAGTAATATCATTTAATTTGTCATTTCATCTAAAACCATTTGCAGAAATGTGCATTAAAGGCAGAGCTAGTGCTTCCAATCCATTGTTCAAACATGTTTCAAAAGCAATTGCCAATTTGGCGATTGGCAAGTGCATGCAAAAGCAAACAAATATAAAATCTTACTTGAAGACAAATGCAAAATCCACTGAACGGTTGCTTTCGAAAACAACGCTTGTTGATGCGTTAGCAATAGGCCCTAATCTAGCCGTGTTATATATGAAAAGAAAGAAAGGGTTGCCATGTAAAAATGTGCTTTTAGCGCATTACGTGTTGAACGAGTGAGTTTTTAAACTTTACGACTTCTACTATAACCAGTAAAGGCCACTCGTCTCAGGACGGGTCTAGTTCGTAGCGTTGCCCGTAACAAACAATAGCTTTTCCTCATATATATTGACAGAGACATCAGCTAATCTTTAAAAGATTACCCAGGGCAAAGGACGCGGACCTTTCTCTGTATGTTGCCCCACGGGCCTTCTTTCGAAGGCACTGGCGGTGCATTTAGGCAAGCCACCGCTGGCTTATTTGGAATTCATTAGTTTGGTCCCAAAACTTCTCGATAAACCACATTTCTTGTGAACACTTTTTCAGAATCACTTAGCAGTTTACCCTGCTCGTGCGTTTCCAACACCTGAACTCGAATATCCTCTGAACTTTTCACCCTTGAAAGTGCTACGTATAGCTGGCCATGTCCAAAAACAGGTTCTCTCAAAAACAGTCCGACTTTATCCAACGTTTGTCCTTGCGATTTGTTGATTGTCATCGCAAATGCTACTTTAACAGGAAATTGTCTTCGTTTAACAGTAAATCCGAGTTCACTATTTGTTATGTCAATTCGGGGAATCATATCTTTTCGTCCAGCTGCTGATCCTGCAAGTATTTCCGCCTCGATTAAGTTGGTTCTGAGGTTGGTTACAACTAACCTTGTTCCGTTGCAGAGACCATCCTTCGTGTTTAGATTTCGTAGGAGCATTATCACGCATCCAGACTTCAAAATTAATTTATGGGATGGCATTCCAGAGAGCGACAAACTGTTCAAAAATTCAGTGGTGTAGTCACAACTCTTTGCTTCTTCAGTTATGGTGTCATGACTAATGTAAACAGCTTCCAACTCGCTTCTGAGTAATCCACTTCCAAGTTTAAGGAGCCACTCACTGTATTGAATGTCTTGACATCTCATATTACTTGCTAAGCTGTATGTTTTGAAGTATGTCCAAGATTTGGACGATTTAAGACTTCCTTGGATAATTGCGGCCCTTGGTGCATGTGGAATTATGGATAGACACTGACGGAAATCACCTCCAAACATAATGAGTTTCCCGCCAAACGGCACATTTTCTGCTCCGTGTGGCTTCATTACTGCTCCCAAAATAATTGGATTTGTAATAATGTTGAATTTTTCAGTATTTTCCATAACGCCATGTCTTCTGTAACTGTGGATTTTGTACCTTCGTGGTTGGCTATTTGTAATTTAAACATGGAATGCATAGTCCTGCCATCAAGTAAAAGGTTTGCAGCTATTCCTGTTGTTGCAGTGGCAAGAACAGTACGTCCAATACCGCGGAAGTAATGAATTAGAGCTGTATACAAGTATGTTTTGCCACTTCCGCCTGGCCCATCGATGAAAAAACATTTACTTCTAATGTCAGTATCATTTGAAGCTGTGATGATTGCGTTGAACGCATTTCGCTGTTCGGGATTTAAAGATTCGATCATATCGTCCGCAGTCAATTGTTCATAAAAGTAGTTAATATTGTCGCAAGCTACTGGTAAGGTATTCACTGGACTTCGAAGTCCTAAATTCTTGAGCGAAGATCCATGCGTAACCAATATATTGGGGAGTTAGCGGAGAGCATAATCCTCACATAAAACGCACTCGGGACTATTTGGATGCAAATCGCGACAAAAATCTTCTTTGAAGTGATGCACGTTCTCATTCCACAGGTCTGAGGGATTTGTTGGGGCACGAAACACACAAATGTAGGCGAAAACATTTCTTAATTGCGAGGGCATCTTACAGGTTATTGCGTCTTCAATTGTTTTCTTCCAAACTTCGTCATCCAATAACAACCTTCTGGCATAACACCATCAAAAGTAAGCAAGTCATCAAAGCTTGTAGCATCCTTAACGTGTAGCAACAACAGCCTGACGTAGAAGACATCTCCAGCTTTCGGACTGAGTGCGTACATTCGACCAATTTTGTTGAAGTATCCGTCACGTATTTTCCAAATCCGCTTATCTTTCAACCATGTAAATTGAGTAGGAATTTCCCAATCAAATAGTTCTTTGATTATTTCGTTGGTTCGATTAAGTTCAAAGTATCCAGTCAACATTGTGTGTTTATCTTCTGCCCTTTCTATTAGGTTTCCAACCTCCTGTTGTAGCTCTTCGCCAGTAGGTTCTCGAAAAACAATAAATTGATTGCCAGGTAGATGCAGTGGAAGTCTATCAACCGAGTGTGATTGAGCATGCATGTTAAATCCAAAAATTCTCCAGGCCGCTTCAGATGCGCTAACATATCTGGTGTCCACAAATGTCTGAATTTCATTCTTTTTGTCCTTGATCTCAATACTTGCACAGTCATGACCTTTGAAGATGTATTTGTAGAGGTACTTAACGCTTTTGATTGAGCCGCAAACTTTTAACCGCCGAATTTTAACAATAGGTAGGGATTGTACGGCACGACCCAGCTATTATCTATTTCATTGTTTCCTACTTTAACCATTTCTACTTTCCTTCGTTTGTATTTAGCGTAACCATCATCACTGCAAGATGTATTCTCTTGAAAGTCTTTGGGGAATTGTTTCTGGCAAGTATTTCCTTTCACGCATGGCAGTCTTTTGTTTGATCTAGCATAAGCTCCGCAAGGAGTATGAATCATACTTGTAGTAACAATTCCAAAAAGCCGAGGGAAGTTGTCCTTACATGGGATTTCGGCGCTTACGATTTTATCGATTTTCTCAGGAGTGTCTGGTTTGTTCTCTTTGTCAAGTATCAGGAGAATGTGAGCATGAGGTAAGCCTCGTTTTTGGAATTCGATAACATAAACATACGCCAGGACTTTCCCAAATATTCCGCCTTCTGGTCTAACGATATCTTGCAATAGCTGTCCCAGTTTAAGCTCAAAGACTTGTGCAATCAAATCTGGTCGGTTTTCTGCTGATTGCCAAGGTTCAAGGTTTTCAGTTACTTCTTTCCACTTCGGGTTTGATCTCATTGTAATGAATAAGTCAGGTTTTCCATATTTTGTAATGATTGCCATCGAGTCTTGGTATGTTTGTTGCATGTATCTAGGTCCACCTGGAAACGATGATGGAAGAATATACGACTGTCCTGGTTGGGAATCATCACCGTCGCCGGCTAAAAAATCTCTCAGGCCATTCAGTGTAGATCCGCGAAATGTCTCCTGTTTGTTTCTTATATAGTCTAGTCTTGCACCTTCCATTCTTGTGTATGCATCAACAAAATATTCCTGAGTTAGTTTCGCGCCGTTTAGTAATGGGTTAAAGACACCATTGCTTGTAGCAAGCCGGTAGCATAAATACTCCTTAAGTGATACATTTTTGCGTACACCTTCCCCACTTCTCTCAATATGAATCCCCCATCCTTGCTCACCGTAGGGAAATAAAATTGGGTAGGTCATTGGTTCAAGGTTAGGGTTGATAGTCTTGAGACGCTGTATACCTTTAGTCGGATCATTGGCGTTGGCTCTACAGTGAATTATTAAGTCTCTTTCAGCGGGCGGCAATCCATCGGGTGTCTGAAAAACAACCGCAACCTCATTGGACACTTGCCCGTTATATCGCCTTTGATCTTTTGACCTGTCCACAATTATGGCCATTAACAATTCTGGTTTTTCCAATCCATGTTGCTCGGCTTCGGCATTAGACTGTTGTTCAACTTCATATAACATTCTATACGCATTAGCAAAAGGATTTTCAGCTCTCATGAAGGAGTCGATCGTTTGAAAAACGTTTTCGTCGATGTCACGGTTGGCAGAATGTGCCGCTCTAGCCCGATTGGCTTCGGATCCATCAAGAATGTACAATTGTGAGTAGCTTCGTGGCTCTCCTGCAGCGGGGTGAAGTGTTCCTGTTAGATGATGAATACGCCCGTGAATACGATGGGGAAATATTAGCCCCCATTGACGCAAATGCGAACGAAGCGTTGATTGATCTAATGTGTTCCATGAAATTCTTTCCTTTGTCATCCGCTTTTTTCATTAATTTTACGAACAATTCAGGATATTCATTCAGAGCGCTAAGTTTTGTTTTGCCGTTTTGACAGCACTTTGTGTAGGTGTTGACTCGCATCTCATTTCCATCTTCATCGTGGGTATTTCTTCGGTTACTTTTTTCGGCTTCAAAATGTAGCGCACCGCAATCAAAACACGCCTGATTCATTGCACCACAATCGTGCAAATCCACCATTGATTCATCCAGAAATGCTTGTAGCTCCAGAAGTCATGGAGTCTACTTGAAGTGGTTAGTCTCGAGTTAGTACGTTGGACCCGCGCGTTTTGAATTTTAGTTTGATTTCGTATTTTTTTCTGCTCAGAAGTCAACTTGTTTTCATATACTGCTTTCCGGTTTCGTTCTGCAACTGGGTCTCGTGCTTGTATGCGTTGAACTTCCCGCTGTTTTGCATCAGGTGGCATGTTCCTCCATTTATCCCGTTTTGCTTGTAGTCGTTTTTCTCTTTGATCAGCTGAAAGACCCTTTTCTTTCTCTCTTCTCTCTCGTAATTGCTTTTGTTTTTCTTCTGCAGAGACATTGTTTCTTTTATCTCTTAATTTCTGCAACTCTCTCTCCATTTCCTCCGCCGAAGCGTTTGCTCTTTTGTTTCGCATGTACTCGGCATGCTTTGCTCGTTTTTTAGCCAGTGAATCGTTTTCGGATGGATCGTGTCGCTTCATTTTCAAGTTGCGTTGGAATTAACTAAATAGAAACAGTTTGATTTTTAATGCTTGTAAAAATAATTTATTTACGTTATATGAATTAATATAATTTAAGTTATGTACGTTACCTCGAAACAAACTACAGTATCTTGGATAAAGGTGAAATACTGTAAAACCACTTGGCTAGACCCCTCGTGATACGGGTGGGCTATACTGGTCTCTATATCGATGTAGGACTACACTCTACCCTTACAAAATGAGTGGACTGTAATGACTTCTGGTACAATTAACAAATGGGTCAATGTTTGGTAGTTAGGTGAACGGATGACAAATAAATAAATACTTGCGAAATAATAAATCCAAAAATATTTGCGACTTGTTGCATTTTAGTAGAACGTATTGAATTTCGACGAAAAAATGATCAACGAACAGTGGTTCCCTTGTCTGAATGCTATAGATATTGTTCACGTTAAATCAACATTTCATTGCTTTCTGGAAATTGAAGAGTTGGAGAAGAAAATACTTAATTGTTATCGCCTTTCTCCGCTTTCACCGTGCATGCAATGGTTTAGACAGTCGATTGTCAGTGTCAAAATATCCAGCGAAAAAAAATTTGTATTTATGATAGTAGTGGGAAATTCAGGTGGAGTAAAATGTTATTTGTAGTTCATACGAACTGTTGGTTTTGTTTTTAGTTCATACGAACTGTTGGTTTTATTTTTAGTTCATACGAACTGTTGGTTTTATTTTTAGTTCATACGAACTGTTGGTTTTATTTTTAGTTCATACGAACTGCTGTTTTAATCCTGAAAGGCAAAACAAAATAATGCAATTAGACATCTTTGAATAAATGAATTATACAATAATTAATCATAACAAACTTAGCTACTCACCTTCAAACTAAATAATCCTTTCTCCTGGAAAATTTTAAAGGTAAAACGGTGTGATTTTGTTCCTTGTTTACTAACCAAGATTAGAACAGACAAAAAAATCGGACAGCAATGAATAGTAGCACCGGTCACAGCAGCGCTTCAAAGCAACGCAAGTAAAAAAAATGTACACCAATACCGCCAAAAAAAGTCCAAGGCGGGCATATGAGGAGGCAAAGCTCACGACACGCCAGTGGATTCAGACGATCAAAGTAAATGTATTGATCATATTAAGCGAGTATTTGGAGACAAGGCAAGCTTGTGCTATAGCCAAACGGATTCGGCAATTATTTCGCTCCGGGTATAACGCACTATTATTCTCATTTGGAGAAACTAAGAGATGTTTTGGATTTTTCCACAGTTCCAAACTATTTCTATTTCTATGATGAAAGTAGGAAGAATCGGCCGGGCTTGTGGAAGTTTTAAGGATGGAACTTGATATATGCAATCACGGTGCACATGACTTTTGTGGAAAATGTATGGCAATTACAGGAATAAAATAGAAACAAATTTCTCATCAGACCTACTTTGACGTACTTCAAAAGCGGCACACTGGTTTTTTAGTTACGACAAGCTTAACATTCAAAGGTCAGGGAGCGCTAATATTAAGGAGACATTCCGTCAGTTTTTGTCCTTTGGTGACGCAAACAGAGTCTGGATTTCTGAAAACGAGTCAAAACCCCATGGTCACCACTCTCTCAGGAGTAGTAATACCCTTG
>JAAXOA010003122.1:0-11989 GCA_036561885.1 Salina celebensis
ATTTCGAATTAATTAGTTATAATTATGAAACTAGGTTAAAATGTTATGTTGTCGCATACTTCCGGCTTGATCGCTTTGATTTTTATAGTCGCCAACGACTAAAGTCGACAGTCAACCTATCTACTTCGTACGAAAGACGATACCAAACTGACTCAACGATGAGTTTTAAGGAAACTATTTCATTTTTAACCTTAGCTGGGCTACTTATGCCCCATGTAAGTTAATTGCAGTTAAACTTCATTCAATTTCTGGGATTCATTTTTTTTAAAAAATTTCAACTTTGATTTTAGCTTTGCTTATGCATACCCATTGATACCTTAACCTCTGATGGTGAGCCCATCGTGAATACAGACATATTGGACACTAATCGGGATCCTCGACAGTTAAGCATTTTCACACCTCTTCGTCGAGCTGCAAGTACGACCAGAGAAGTGGTCAAGTTCATTAGAGACTATGGAATGGCCCGATATTACAATACAACAACTCCTGCACCTCAAACAAACGTGGGGAAGCGTGCAACATCCTTGTTGCAGCATGTAACAATCAACAATATTCGAGATGTTGTGTCAACTCTCCTTCAAAGCGAGGCAGCTCCAGTGGTCGCCACCTTTTTAAAAAATATTGATAGGGATACCTTCCAATTATTTACTGCCCCTGGAAGGACACCGCCTTCGATTATTGCTAGATACACGACATCAACATTGAAGCCTACCACAGGAAAGACAAATACAACACAGACGGGTACTGGAAAACCTGGTGAAAGTCCTACGAAAACGAAATATTCTGCAGCAGGAAATAAGAAACCAACCAAAGCGCCAGCTCCAGTGACAGAAAGTACAACTAAAAAAGTCACAGTCGCAACCGAACAAAAGAAGCCGACTGTTTCAGGTAACAGTAAAAATAGTGGAAGTAGCCCAGTCAAAAATGAAGCGCCTGTAGTAAATAATGTAGATGAAGAAGACGATAGCAATGAAGATGATTAAAGAATTTAATTGATTAAGTTAAATAAAATAGTATTTTCAACATTTTGAAGTGAACATTAAAGGCAACAATGAGGTTTTCGCTAACTCATGTTTACAACATTATTTTGACACATAACAAGCAAAAATCTGTGGAGCAACCAACCTCCTACATGACTTGTGCAATATAAATATCAATCACTGCATGTCATTACAACCCATTTCCATACAAAGGTGTGACGAATAATTTTTGAATGTTGTAAATACTTCAAAACAACAAGTTATAACACTTATAACTTATTTTACAAATGCCACCTTGAATTAATTGCTTAGAATAGGTACTGGAGTTGAGCTTATAAAAAGACAGTTTTGTTCACGATTACAAGGCAAGGCGTAGTAGCAACATCGAAATATTCAGTTAGTGAATAGAATTCAGACAAGTTGCATGTGGAGATAACTTTGGAAGACTTTCACCGCAGCCATAAACGGTTGGGTTTTACATACGTAAAACTGGGATCAGACTGAAGGAAGTTTAATGTGCAAAGGACACAGTCATGTCGAATTCAGTTACAACGGCACTAGTCATACTAAATCTTGTTTCAGTAAGCTAAATAAATAAAATTAATGTTCGTAACTCTTCTCACTTCTTGGTGAAAGTTCATGTCTTATACAATATTATCGCAGGTAGCAATCCCATCTCCGCTTCAACAAACAACGCAAATCAATACAGATGAAATCAATCAGTTGGAAGCCCTTCATAGGGCAAAACTAGTCGCGCAAAGCTTTAATAATGCTCTACAAAAGAAAGCAAATAGCACCTCCGCACAAGTTCAGGGTACATCGTTGCAGAATGGAAAGAAGGCTGCGATTTTGCTACAAAGAAACAGTACGGGAGTACTTCCGTTCAATGATATAAGAGATATCATTCCGATTGTACTTGACAACGTTATTACCCCACTTATACAGAGGGTACTAATTAGAGAGAATGCATTTACGTTGTTTGGAGGGTGGACATCAAAAACCACCGAGGCACCTTCATCCGTACTTCAGGAATCAGGTGGCGAATCAACAACGTCAGCGCCTTCCAAGCCAAAGCCTCCCAAAAAGGTTATTGTGACGAGTACAACAACGGAAGGGAATTCAGGAAGGGATCTCAATGACGAGACTACAACATTGGCAAGTAAAACCAAGTACAAAGTTCGCGTCCGGAATCGGACCAGGCGTACCACTCAAAAGCCAGTTGACAAAGAAGATGATGAAGATGAAAGTGGACTGCTTGATAAACTTAAAAATTTAAGGAAAAGCTAATAACTTATTAAATCATCTTCGTTTTCTTGTTTTGTAAAACAATGTATTTTAAGAGAAATTAATATCGTACGTGGAAGTGCACCGCACCGTTATTTTGGCATACCATAAACGATTCATGGAATGTTGCAAAAAAATATTTCAGCAAGTTACATTGTGTAACCAAAATATATGCGTTCATATCAATCGGAACAATGGTGAAACATGAATCAATTCATTAACCTAGTCATCTGTATTCTGATTGATAATCATTCAGAACAAATTGTTTCACAAGCCCGTAAATTTAGTCCAGGAGGTTACTTTTGGCCCTAATAGTCATGTTCTCAGCAATTTAGTACAACTGTTCTGCAAAGTCATCTTGGACGAAAGTTAAAATCAAACTTATAATGGGGAAATTAATTATTTGGCCATTTTTGGTGTTAGGGTCATTAGGACTGTCCATTGCGGTAAGGTGCTTTATCCTCATGAAGTTTATTACGTTATGTAAATTTCCAACAATAAGTATAGAGATGCTTTCCAGATTCCAGGAAATGGAACAAGTGACACTATGACGGAAGTCCCGATTCCAATTGAAGAATCAAAGCCAAACAGAACTGGCCGTCAAGAGGAGGCCGCAGCTGCCGCTGGCGAAGGAGCCGCTGCCGCTGCGGGGGCCGCAGGAGCAGCCGGAGCTGCTGAGGAGGTGGGTTATCTATTTGGAACGTATGGAAACATTGGTCAAATACTTAGTGGAGTGTTCCAAGGCGATGTACGTCCAATTTTTGCCGGCGGTACTGCTTTCATTCCAGAGGGCGGAGTTCGGGATGGAGTCAGTGTTATATTGCAGCAACAAGTAGCACCCCAAATTCAACGGATTTTTAAGGAAGTTGGAAACAACTTGCAGGCTAGATTGAACCAAACAACTACAACGCAACAGCCGCCTGTACAACAACAGCAGCAACAACAAAACTTCAATCCTGCTCCAGTTTATAACAATCCAAATCAGAATCAAAACTTCCAGTTCAATCCAGACAACAACAATAATCACTTGCTTCAAAAATAATGGCTACAACAATAATAATTTCAACAATCTCAAAAGCGATCATAAAGGAAACTTCAACGGCTATGATAACACGAATTTCAATCAGAACAACTTTAATCAAAATTATGACAATGATTTCAACAAAAACAACTTCAATCCTAATGACCGGTTCAATGGCTTGCAGAATTACAACAACCTAAATGGCCATCCTGGAAACGAAAACTTCAACAATAATCAAAACGGCAATCAGTACTACAATAATGTCAACCAGAACGGCAATCCTGGAAATCAAAACTTTAACAACAACTTCCAGAATAACGGCAATTTTGGAAATAACAACAATCAATTCAACGGGAACCAGAATAATGGCTATAATGGAAATAACAACAATCAGTTCAATGGGAATCAAAATAACGGTAATAACAACAATCAGTTCAATGGGAATCAAAATAACGGTAATAACAATAATCAATTCAACGGGAATCAAAATAACAACAATAATGGAAACAATGGGGGAGGTGGAGGGTTGCAGTTGCCTGACCCTATAAAACTAATACGAGATAGACTCTCGGGAAACACTACCGGACCAATTACCCAGCTAATTAGGGAGCGTTTGAACGGAAACAATCAGAACAGTGGACCCCCTAATCCTTTAAAACTGATACAAGACAGGTTGGGAGGAAACGGGCCAAGTCCGTTACAAGCTATTGGTCAGAGGATTCAAAGTTTGCTCTCGGGTAGGAAATAATAATAACAACAATGGAAACAATAATAATAATAGTAATAATAATGGAAATGGAGTGAACAATCCTCCACTATTAGCTCATCAATCTAGGCAAGATCTACCATTTTCTCCTCAAGGATAAGGGGCTTCCGAGTGCTGTGCATACAAAATGACAAATATTTAAAGTAACTATTTTGTACTCAATTTCAAAAGTATTAAACTCAAGTCATACATAGTTGATCAAAAGATTTCATAATACTTTTTGTACAAGCGCATATGAAGCTATGGCACATCTGCAGGAATCTGCATACAATAGAAACTTCCTTTTCTGCTTACGCGTATTATGTACATAGCGGTTATCTCACATGCAATATGTCTAATTATCATGCTGAATATCCTCATCAAATTAAAAAGATTCATCCGCAATAGAGCAATCGATGTCCACAGTCGTTTTTACCTCGGATGCAAAACCGAAGTTCAATGCTCCTTCAAATCTTCCGTGTGTTTGCAAACTGGACAGATTGTCGTGAATGATGAAGGGCATAAACTTTGATGACGTTTTACGATCCATACATTAGTGTGTTTTGGTATTGGTAGACTCTGTGTAACCGCGATATTGTGTATCTGTTTACCGTTTATTCATGAAAATGGGTTTTGCCAGAGAAAAATAGAGAGCAGAAAAAGATACTCAATTTGAAATCTTTTGCACTGGTTTTAGGGTGGGTCACTTCGTAAACAAATATTGTTTTCAAGACTGACTCATTTAACCAGTAGAAATGGTGACCCAATTAAGGTTTTCTCTTTTGGCCATACTCCTTGGCGTAACTTTCCAAAATACTGTGCCACAAAAGACTGAAACTCTCCATCTTTTCTTGCTGACGGTAATGCAGAAAGAAACAAAATCATTCATTTTTATCTCTGTTAGGTTAAATAAAAGACGTTTCATTATTTTTAGGTTCCGGAATCCAAAGTGGAAGGTTTGAGGCGCCGTGTTCCACGCCAAGAAGAAGGAGCTGCTGGGGCTGTCGGAGCCATAGCAGAAGCTGTAGGTCCTGCAGCCAACGTTGGTCAAATTCTTCAAGGTGTCCTTGGCGGTGACCTCAGTCCTATATTTGCAGGGAGTACGGCGTTCATCCCAGAAGGCGATTTCCGGGAAGGAGTCACTGAAATCCTCCAACAAACCATAGCTCCAGCTATAAAACGGATTATAACCGAGTTTAATAAGAATGTACAACAACATTTCAACGCAACCAGCCCTCGGCCCACCCCAGCAAATACACCCCGACCAAACCTTCAAAACACAAACAATCAATTCAATCAGCCTCCCCAAAATCTAAATAATAACTTTAACAATTTTCAACAACAAGGACCAATCAATCAAGCCCCTAATTATAACCAATTCCAAAATCCTCAGCAAAACCAACAATTTGGAGGGTCTTTCGGAGGAATCGGTGCCAATGGAGGTAACGGGGGCAATCTGGGACAGTTCAATCCTAACTACCAACAACAGCAAAACCAGCTTTATCAGCCGCAGCAAAACTTCCAAAATAATTTACAACAAGGATCCTTCCCAAATAACAATCAATTCCAACCTCAAAACAACTTCCCACCTTCATCAAATTACAACCAGTTTCAAAATAATCCTCCTTTAAATGGGAACTTTAACAATGCCGCACAATTCCAACCTAATCTTCAAAATAGTCAACCATCTTTCAGTGGTACTGGTCAGTTCCAAACTAACATAGTACCTCCGGTCAATCAACAGCACCGCTTTAAGCCGCCTCCCCAAAACTTTCCCCCATCTTTAAGCCCCGATGTCTCCAGCAATAATGTTCAACAGTTCGTGCCTAGGTTAACTTCAATCTAGCTAATTTTATATTATTATTATTATAAATTACTTGATTAGTATACTTAATTTGTCTTTATGCCCAATATAAAATAAAACCGGAACTCACAACAAAATCAACCCGAATAGACTCATATTTATTCAGAGCGTTTAATTTAAAGTACAAACGGGGCTCAAGTACGAATTTTATAATAAATTACGTCGTAATTATCATCTTTCTTGTTTTTCAAGCTTCCCCTTTTGTACCTAAAATGTTGAATTGTAAATACCATCAAGTGCGAAATACGCAAGCAAAACAAACGCATAATTGACAGAGTTTTATCTCTGTTACTCTGATAACGATTTTGGCTGCTTGCCATAAAGTAACAGGTTGCAAAATACGTTGTCCTACAAGTCAAGTCCGGCATTTTTTTTTGTATGAAAAAAAAACCTAATCATTCATGATGAGGGCTGCCCCTTTATTTGGCAACTTGATTTTTAGAATGACTCAGGTTGATGTATTAGATATTCATCGTGTGCGACATATTGTAATAATGTGGTAATAAACATTTATTAATTTTCTCGTGGGTTTTTCTAGGTCGGTTCAACAAAAATGAGGGCTAAATAACTTTGCCCGTAGCTGTCCATACGTGAAGACGATGACATTTGGATTTCGGATTACAAACAATTAGCTGATTACCAAAAACGTTTCTTTTAGTGTAGAAAAAGTTTTTAAAATTATTTTCTGAAGTTGAAAAGGCGAAGCAATGTGGGTTTAAATTCCTTTCCAAGACTGCAGAGAAAGTCCAAAGATTTTCTCAGCTTACGTCTTACGAAACAATTCGTCATTACTCTTACAATGAGTCTTCCCGAAATGGTTGCGTTTCGTTTTTATATCTTTGTACGTTTGAATTTCAAATGAGTTTCACTTAAAAGTTGCCGAGAGTAGGTCACCGGCAAGAAAATGTTTTAGAGATTCAGGACGCCAAAGGTATGACCAGGATTTATGCCCCGTGACACAGTGAACGTTTCAGTTTCTTCTCAAGGTAAGCCTTTCGCCTGGTTGCTATCAATTAAATATTGTGCAGCTTAGTAGCAACGCTCCGAAATACTGAAGCAGGTTTGGTTTAAAGAAATGTCAAAAACAGGTATTGGCAAATGAGGGGCTTCCACTAAATCAAACCCACACACGCACCTTTGATGCTGCACTGGTTTTATTCTCTCTTATGCATAATTGGCTGTTGTTTGGGCTATGTTTGTCTAATTTCTTTCCAGCAAGATTCCACCAAGAATTCACGAAGTTATGCGTAAACATACTCTGGAAATCTCAAGAGCCTAATTAATTTACAATTAATTGGGTTTGAAAATCCCAAAAACGCTTAGATGAAAGTAGGGGAAAGGATGTACTGCAAAGTGGTCGTAATTTATGCAAGAAAGTAGCCAGACGGGAGCCATGACTAGAGTGGCGGACGAACTGGTCCCTCATGCATCTTGTTTAGTTGTTTGCAAAAATAATGAAATTCAGTCAAAACAAAACAGGTCATCAGAGCTCTCATCTGAAGAATATATCCTATTTCAATTTTTTGTCAAGTTTTTAATATTTTTTATGTCGACTCTCTCTCTCACAACAAATAAAACACGAAGCTCTTAAATATTACGTACATTTTTCTCATTTAAAACTTAAACTATCTTGTATAACACTATAAAACACTTTACATTAAATAAATGACAGTAGTTAAAGTAAAGCAGTAGCAGAAATAACAAAAAAATGCACAAGCATAACAAAAAACAATAAATTAAATAATTTAACTGTTTTTGTCCGGAGGAAACAAACATGATATAAATATTAAGTGAAAAAACATGCCTCTTCATTGCTTTAAAAATATTGCTTTGCAGTGTGCATGAGATTTTGGTGCATGCGATTTTTTTGGCGAAACGACTTTTGATGAAAGAAAAAAAAACATTGAGCACATCTTAAACTCTCTCCTCATCATTAACTCCTCCTCCTTCGAATGATTTTGAGACACCCTTGATTATTGATAAACGTACAGCACGTGTGCTTGCTTATCATCATACACTCGTTTCATCAATCAGTATGTTTAAAGCAATCACGCGTGTTGACTATCGACGAAAAATTTTTCAGCAAAAAAATGAGTTGAATGACCCCAGTAGCGCCAGACGCGCGACATATCATCTCTAGTATTGTTTCTCCTGCCTAAAGGTCACAGCAAAAAGGTAACGATTACAGGGATGAACAAAATTGTATGTTAAGGAATCGTTAGGTTTTTTAATGGAGACTTAATTACCTTTCGATACTCCGTACTACTCTGTGTGTCAAGTCATCTAAAGCTCTTCCGGCAGCGACAGCTCCAACAGTTCCTTGAGTAGCTGCGGCTTGAACAATTTGGGTTGCGGCTAAGTTACTGGCGACAGCTGCGTGTTGATCGCTTGCGGCAGCGTCAGCGTATCCATAACCTCCTGAGACATAAGTAGCAGCTTGGTTGCCGCCCCATCCGGCGCTTTCAACGATACCAGCGTTGTAACCGATCTTTGGTGGGGGAGAGCGAAGAGTGTTGTATGCGGCAACCCACAAAGCAATGATCAAACCAAGGGCGATTGGGAGAGCGAAAGCGATGACGGTTGGACCTCCAAAGTTCTCATTTCCATGAAGGGGTCCTGGTGATCCAAGGCCAAGACTTGAGAGAGGTCCTCCCCATCCTCCAGATCCACCTCCCAATCCTAAACCCAAACCACCTCCGTGACCTCCATGGCCTCCGTGACTTCCGTGGCCACCATGTCCTCCATGACCTCCGTGTCCTCCGTGACCACCACTGGGACGTCCCCAACCACCACCACCGCCGCCGCCATGTGGACCATCCTCAGAACCATCCTCGATCACTTCATGAGATCCAGGTCCGTGGTGAACATGTTCTGGTGGTGGAGGCCTTCCTCCCCTAGCCTCAAACTTTGAGTCGCTCAAGTCAATAGCTTCTGCAGCTGCGGCTTTGAGTGTTCCAGCAGACACAGCTACTGCAAACATGCAGCTCACTCCAAAAATGGCTAGTGCCTTATGCATTTTGCTTTCTCAGCGTTCTTCACACAAAAAATGAAAAAAATATTAAACACAATTCAATAAGATTTGGTCACGTTTTTTAAGAAAAACCATAAAAGATTTACTTTTTTTCTCCACAAGTAATTTTCCGAACCAACAGACACTGCACCCGACACAATCCACCTATTTGATGCTACCACACACAATTTATCACGACCACTAACTGAACTCTCTGGTCCTTACAGCGGAAGACGAAAAAGTGACTGAAAAAAATACCTGCCGAGCTCAACCTTAAAACCTACAAAGTGAAAAAGGTCCTTTTTCTTCTCACTTTTTTTTCTCCCCCTGAGCTGCTTGTTTATTCACTTTATTACGCTCTACCTAATAAGAGGGAGGAATCACCTCAAACTACACAATCTTCATTTAATAACCAACTCACTTTTCTGCAAAAGACACTTTTCTGCAAAAGAAAGCTTTGCAAGTATGACATGAGCAATACTGTTCTGATCATCGTCAGGACTTGATCGGCATCGCCATTATTATCGCAAAAATGTTATACCTTCAAAATGCCGCATTACCGAAGTACCCTATAGCCTATTCACATGAAAATATTTAGTTTTCATAAAAAATATTCATACAATTGCTAATAGTTTTGCATGCATTCTCTACAATATTCATATGGATGAATGAGTGCATTATCTACCTAATGAAACGACAACTATCAGCATGAAGCCATCCATACATAAGCATAACCAACAAAAAATCTGCAAACTTTACCACATTTTTATACGGATATAGAGAGCCTTTTAATAATGCAGTCTCTTTGTTGCTTTTTTTTGCACGCAGCTTATCTTTGTTGCCTTTCTCTCCTTGTCCCCCACAGTACATGTCAAGACATTGTAGGAAGGTTGTAAACTTTCATGCGTTGTTAGTTTGGCGTCAATACATGTTGAGGTGCAAGCAAGAAAGGAGAAAACCGGTTTCAAACTATTTTATTACGTTTTTCTGAAAACTGAACAGGCGCAAAAAAAATGTTTGATACAAAACAAATCTCCTGTTAAGAAACGTTCTTAGTTATGTTATCTCCTACATAGCGTCTACTGTTTTTTAAGAGGCTTTATAGCAGATCAGGCCTTTTTGATCTTTTCACAACAAAATCTTTGACATTCTTATTTTGCGTCAGTGGGAAAAGCGACGAGAAGGGCGAAGGGATCTTTACTACGCAACTGTATCTTGTGTAGCCCAGGATGATGGTGAAGTCTATGTTGCTGTGAATGAGACTGCAAATGTCGTGACAAGAACAAAGCACTATCAAATTGGAGTTATTTCGCTCAATAAATCAATTCAAAATTATTTGTCGTGTAAACTGCCAAGGGAAAAAAGAAGATGAGCAAGAATGGAAATGATTTTACATCCGCATTTGAAGGCTCAAAAAGATAGGTGTGCACTTTTGATAAAAGCCTACAGCTCACAGACGAGTTCTACATTCATTTGAAGCTTTATCGGTAATGGCAATCTGTATTAGTTTAATCGAAAATCTTCTCAAGGTCTGTGTGGAATTAACTATGAGGGAGAGAAATGTAAACAAAAGCTTTTACATCAGATCATTTTTTAATGTAATTACGAGTTAAAGACGCAAAATGAACTTAACTCATACTAGTGCTATGCAGACAAACTGCATTTTTGTGAAGATTCTTAGCAGTGTAAAATGATACAAAAAAATGAGAAAACTAATGATAGATTATAAGGAATTAGAGATGATAAAATCCGCGTCTAAATGAAAAGGAAAAACGGATTTAGAGTTCATTTAACCGTGGTGCATTTGATGATTACGGTCGAATATACAACAAAGAGCACAAGTCACAAGTAGACATAAAAACTACGGGATTTTTTAATCGGAGGAAAAGTTCCTACCCTTCAGACTTTATGGGGCTTCAATTGTTTCAAATAGATTGTTCTTGAGTGGTGTATGAGAAAAAAGATAATGCACTTCATAAACTGCACGTACCTGACGCATGGACCTTGTTCTGAACGCAAGTTGCGTTAAAAGTGTGGAAATGCGATAGATTGATAGCCTTGATCAATGCTTAATTGAATGATTCATTGCTCCAAGTGCCTACGCAATAACGATCAGTAATAACAACCAGAAGTATGCACACAATTGGATAAAGTAGCGAAAGCAATAGCATTGTTACATTTTGACAATTTAATTTTAATGTATTTCATTTCCTATGATGAAATTTCACTTTGAGTGGAGTTTCAGTTTTTAATTGAATTCCATTTAATTTAGCTTAATATTTTTACGTCACTCGTTTTAAATGTCACTCGAGTGAACATGACATCATTTTAATTACTATAAGTTAATAACCCAAAATGATTGCCCCGTCACACAAGACTTCGATGCCTTCAGTTACTCCTCTGCCCTGTCGCCATGACTGAGCCGCAGCCTTCAGCTGCTCCAACCACCCCTACCCACGGGACTGAGTCGCAGCCTTCGGCTGCTCCACTCACCAACGACCCTAATGCCTGGGTCGCAGCCTTTGGCTGCTCCACTCACCAACGACCCTAATGCCTGGGTCGCAGACTTCGGCTGCTCCACACGACACGACCACATACATACTTTTTTAGTGCCCATACAAATTTCTGCTCGTCATTTACGAAGCATTATCATCAACTTTTCTCTTCGTCAACTCGCCAGCAACACCAATTTAGACCATGGTTGTTCAAGCAAAAATGAACAAATAAAACTACTCTATTGAAATCCCGATTAAAATGTTTTCGTCATTTACGAAGCATTATCGACAACTTTTGTCACACCTCATAACTCGTCAATATGACCGAATTAGACCATGGTTGTTGAACCAAAAATGAACAACTAACATTACTCTATTGAAATCCCGAATAAAATATTTTCGTCATTTACGAAGCATTATCGTCAACTTTCGTCATACCTCATAACTCGTCAATATGACCGAATTAGACCATGATTGTTGAAGCAAAAATGTACAACTAACAACACTCTATTGAAATCCCGAATAAAATTTTTTCTTCATTTACGAAGCATTATCGTCAACTTTCGTCTTACCTCATAACTCGTCAATAT
>JAAXOA010003123.1:0-11988 GCA_036561885.1 Salina celebensis
AAACCCATATAGCTTGACAGCATCCAAAAAAAATTGTCCAAGATCCTCCCAAAATGTCCAACAAATAACCTTGTGATTATGAGTAATGAACCTCAAAACATCCACAATCTGTTTCTAAAATCTAATGAGCATAGCATAAGAACAATACGAGAAAAGTCCCGGTCCCAGTCACGATATGAAACCATTAGTAGGTGAAAATTAACAAAAAGTACTTTTAAAACTTCCCTCATGTATACCTCAACAAGATATTTTTTATATAGTATGCATTCCCAAGCGCAAACTAGCGATACTGTTTTGGTTTAATGAAATTGAGAAACGTGACGGGTAAAATATGATAATTCCGCCTTACTTGTTACTATTATTAAACCAGGAGATCACATAAAACTAGGTTAGTTTACAAATGGGCTTGCCCCCATTTCCGCCTCCTCTCTGTTATCAAATAGAACTCTGTAGGAATGGGTGTTATCTCTGGAATAAATAAAACGAGATTAGGATAGGTCTTTTACAATACCATCTCCTTTTCGAATCATCTTCCAATTTTTTATTGTGTCTCTCCAACCTCGCTCTGTGGTGGATACTCAACTAACAAGTAAACTCCACTTTCCCCTTTTACTACAGTTAAAAAATATAAATTACTTAAACACGCCCACACAGTTCCGCCACTGCGTACTCAAAATTAAAGTGAGGCAAGAAGAGCTCTCCTCACTTTTGTTTCATGATCAGCACATCAGCACATTTAACTCAGGGAAAAACACGTAAATGAGTGCAGGCTGGATTGTTCTCTGTAAATTACATTACTCCAGAGTTTATCGCAAAAGGCCAACTGACTCCTTGTCTGGTGTGCTATGAGGGAATCCATGAGCTTTATGAACTATTTTCAACATTCTCTCCAGTCTTGATTGAAACTAGCCTTTTGCCCTTTTTTCCTACTAACGACTGGATATTTTTTGTTTTAAACCGGCTGCGTACCATCTTCCAAGAAGCTCTTGTCTTTGTTGATTTTTTTGTTTCTCTTTTTCTACCCTTTTTCAATCGTCGGTGAGTGTATCACAAGTAAATTGGTGTTGCGGTAAATTCTCTACTTTTTTTCTCTTTCTTAAAAGTAAACTGGTTTTTATGCTGATTTACTTGGCTGCTTATGGTCATGTATCACATGCAAAAGTAGGAGTTTTTCCTGTCGAAACTCCAATATTTTCTCTTTTTTCCCCATCTGATGGTGAGACTATTAAAAACGCAATTACTCCAAAGAGAAAAAAAGTTTTTCTTGTATGCTCAAGGAAAATACGTGATCTGTTGTTTGTTCGACTGGTCATTCATTTTCATTTTGGGTCCCTACTCCTTCGACAGTTTCGATCAAACTTTGATCCGCCTTCTACCAAAAATAAAATTTCTGAACGGAGAAAATTAATCTTTTTTTTTCTTCCAAAAGTGTACATGGCTGACCATGAGAATTTTTAGTTTCTTCTGGTTAAATTTTCAACTTGGGAGCCTCCCATTATTGCAATTCATTTTATAATTACTTGTCCTACACCACTTTCTTTTCTCTTTTTCCCGTCTACTCCGCTTTGAATTGTTTCGCTTGATTTCCTCTTCTTCAAAATCATCTTCCCATCTTTGTTTCTCGATTAACTTGAGCTTCTTTTTTTTGTCACAGTTTAATAGAAACCGATTGAAAGACAGAGAAAACAGACAGGGATACTTTGTGTTATATATGGCAGGGGAAGAGAATACCACCGTTCAAAGTCAAAAGCATTCTGGAGGAAGCCAACTGGAAATTTCTAATGCTCAAGTATCTTTATAAGATGGGTAATGTATTTAACAAAGTCTCCTTTTAACTCGTCTTCGTGGTTTTCAGCTTCTTGCTTCTTTTCTTATCGTTTTTATTATTAACTTTGCTCATTGAAGCGAAGCCTCAGCTATTCATCTAACTTGCGAAGGGAAAGACTGCGTGTGAAAAGGACTACACACACAGTCAGTCGTAAAAGCTAAAAGGAGAAAAGGATTTTTTTTCACAGGAAATTGTAAGATGTCTACAAGTTGCCAAACAAAATAGGTAGGCTGCTAAAATTGGAGTAGTTTTCCATTCCACACAAAAAAAAAAAATGTATAGGCATAGTATCTCTGTTGTATGAACTATAAAAGATTGAATAGCTTGTTTCATTTGTTTTCCCTTTCTTTAGATGGGGAACAACGTACAGAAGCGTGAGTCTGAGTAGCTTTTGAAGTAAAAGTAGTAAAACTTTCAATGAGTATTTTTTTTCTGTAAAATTATCAATTACGTATCAACAATGTCCACACACATGTACTTAACTGTTTAAAAATAGAACATGCCTGTGGAAAGTTTTAAAACAATTGCTGGAAAACATGAACTTTTTTAGGGGAAATCCAGTTGTGTGGTGAAAAACTTGTCGAAATTAGGGAATAAATTATTTATAAAAGTGATAAAGAGTATTTTTCAAGGTAGGCTGGCATTTCAAATGTGTGTATCATTACTCCCCAAAGTGTAATCAGGAAAGAAAGGAAAAAAGAAATTGGAACTAATGCAAAGCGTCATATAAGAAAATTCTTTCTAGTTGGTTGAGACTGTGGTTTCCTTAAGCCTTTCTCATTATCAAGTGGTTCGTTGCAAGGCACGCTTCAGAGGAGACCTGGAAATTGTGCGTGTTTTCAAGTACTGTTTGGTGAAAAAACACACGTTGGAAACGGCATGCATGATTGTGGAGAAGTCGTTTTTAGTAAAATGGGATGATTTTTTGCATGCATAATGTAGAAATGGCTTAGTGAGTGCCTGCATCAGGATTCTAATCCTTTTGCATTATGTATTGAGGCATTAGGTATTTCATTGTATACTTTTTTTACAAGGCTTTCGCTTCCGTATTCCCTTGAATTGGGCTGTTTACAAAGCTCTCCTTTCCTTTTGCTATTGTATTGTACTTTCGTCTCGGTGTTGGAACTAAAGACGATGCCGATGCGGAAAAGCTGCTTTTCACTACGAGTCTGTTGATTACTGGTATGTGAAAGGCTCACTTCAACTTAATTTGGGCTTATTTTATGGCATTAACAATTAGACATTTTGGTACTATTTAAGTACAGAATCTGCATCTGCTACGCAATGTGATATGCATTTAATTGTTGGGCGTTACCGCGTTGTATTCAAGTGGCATTTCTTTTTCCTCGAAGTTCAATATTTCGCGTCGACATATGCCATGTGCCACGTTTATTTGCTACTGTACTGTTTAACTAGACATTTTAATACCAGGTAAGATCCAGTCAGAATGTCAGTCCTGTTTGTAGAATTATAAACCACAAAACCTTGATGACTGTTCCTCTAGATATGGAAGCTTCGACTTCGCGAAGAAAAATGATGCCGCATGATGTGATCATTTCAATTTCAATGTGATTTTGAGTAGCGCTTTGCTCTAAATAGTCGTAGTTTCAAAATGTACCAATTTTTATGTTTATTCTTCGTCGAAGTGAAGTGAGTAATCACAACGAGTCATAGTTTGTAGTTAATGTTTTTTATGCAATTGATTGTGAGGTACAAGCGAGATCTTTCGTCATACGATGTGACCTCGTAATACCTAAAATTGACCAAGATTATAATTGATTTCTTTGGCATCCAATATCCATCATTTTCATATGGATCAGTTTACAAACAATTAAATCGTTTATTACTCATTGGGAATTTCAGACGAGTCATATTCCAGACAGTTGCTTCCTGTCTTCCTCTCTAATCGATATTTAAAGTTGGTAAACTCAACAACTCAACATGGTCCTTATCAATTTCGCATACCACCGGCAATGTGAAACCTTCAGGAAGGCTATAATTCCAATAAAAATACATTTGACATCAATTAAAAGAAGTTTATGATTTAGCTATTATTCATTACAGGTCTTTAGCATCGATAGTCAGTGAGTAAACTGAAACAGACCTGAATATTCATAGCTGTGCCGTCATAAAAACTGTCACACGCAAAAAATTTAGTACAACAATACTCAAGGAAGGCATAAATATGTGAGTCTTGTTGCGTTTTAATGTTACCACTTCTCCAGATTGGCTCATTTTTATATGCCTTTTGCACATACAGCTTAAGAATTCGCAATTGATACAAGTCATTAGTGAGAAAGTAAAAAAGATTTCTGCTACTTCTGCAATCCATGGTTATCATCGTCACAGGTTTTCTGGCGAACATGTTTCGACTGCCGACAAAGGATGTGGACGTGTGTGCCTGGCATTTAAATTAGTGCATTGGTCGAAAAGCTTATTAAGTTGATCTGATTTTTTTGCCTCTCCCTCGTGGAGTCTCCACCGATTCAGACTTCTTTTACGAGTTTTTCTGGGTTTCATTAGGTTTATCTATAACAGGACATTGCGTGCCAGTGTCGTTGACAAAAACAATCATTGCAAACAAATAAGGGGACCAGTTTACTTTTTATTAACTTGATAATTCGTCGCCTGCTGGTAGTCCGCCCAACAACTTCTCTTTTACTTTATTGCACGTGAGATGCGAATTGAATTTTTATAAATCATCCTAACTAAATAATCATTTTAGGGTTATGCAATAACATGCAAATGAGTAAAGTTTGAAACAGATTTTGCAGCAGTAAATAAAGATTTACAATGCCACCAAGTTGTTATAATACAACTGTAAAAAAACAAACAATTCTTAATCAAACCTACTCCTTGTTGAATGGAAAATGGCAGTGGTTTGTGTAGGGTCGGATAAAAACTGTGACACATCACTAATAAAAATATAATTGGCAATAACTCTTGCATGTTAATTGGGTGAGGTGATAAGGCCAAAAAGGAAATTATATTGACTTACACGAGNGGTGAGGTGATAAGGCCAAAAAGGAAATTATATTGACTTACACGAGACCTTTTTCTGAATGACAATTCATGTAAAACAAATACATCTATAAAAACAAACACGCCATAATTTGATGACATTGATGAAAGTGAAAATGAACTGGCACAGATAAATATTGTATGTAATTGACAAATTTTAAAATATATTTTTTGTAGTTTAACAGAAATTGAAGTGGAGCTTCCGCGGGCAGTGTAGCTTTCATTGTAAACTAGTTTTGATTGATGATAATACAGATCCTAAAAGTGAATTTGACGATATTCATGAATCATCTTTGGAGTATAATTGACAATGACGAAATCTCAAACTTCAAAAGACATCGGTTCGTCACAAGGTTGCAAAAAAGTGAACAGCTACATGTGACTCTTTTTTATATCAGCCTATTAACCTATATTAAAAGGATATGTAGATCAAAAAGTATATTGATGCGATAAGAACTACAATGATATTAATTTGACAATCATAAACTACCTTTTATTCTTTCAGAGATATTTATCAAGCAGATCATCATTTATATTGTAAACATAAATACCATTTTTGTAGTAACTCTTTTGAAATACGTTCATCCCATGACAATCAAAGTTTCAATTCACTCTATGAGCCAATGTCACTCACCAAAAAAATATATCTGTCTCTATTGCATTTTAACAATAGCTCAGGCTCACAACTCGCTAAGATGAATTTCACAAATAAGTTGTTGGTACACCGTTGTGGGTAACAAAGTAGCTTTGAAGAATATTCAACAAAGCAGCTTCTTTTTTTAAAGAAGTCTTTATTTGGTCAAGGGAGTCTAAAAAAACTTTTTTATATAGGTTGAAAACGTTGAAACCACGTTCTAACCAGTAGTTAATCCTATTTATGTGGGTAATATACTGACAAAGTTGGTATGCAGAGGGGTGGTAATAATAGCAGTCAACAATGTGCATATTTTAGCATCAGAAGCATTCCACAAGTTTGTATGCGCAAACTGCAATCAATAAATTAACGAAACGACTATAATAGCAATAAACATGAATCTCAGTATGACACAAGAGAAGGTTCAGCATCGAGACAAATCAAATCTTGAACATGGTTGAACTACTTTTTTATTTGGAAAATAAGCTTTAGAAAATTGATAAAAGAAATAAAAAAGCCCCTTCAGCGTTTGCATCTAAACATGGCTCTTAAGTGAAGGCGCCGGCCATAGGTGTGCTTGTGACCAAAACTTATAGTCAAGTAGGCATAAATAATACATTGTAAATAAAGTACTCTGATTGAATAAACTATCATTGCTGAGATTGTTAAAGATGTTTTCAAATTATCAATAGCAAAAGTTGTGGCGTCTGTGGTCGTTTTGAATCTTTTTTGCGCATTGTAGACCAAGCAAATAAAGCTCAGTTTTAGTTGTTTGTATGGATTGTCGCCCTACCATAAACAGTAAACAATTCAATAAGCTTAAGTGTGCAAGGTTGTTTCTTTTAATGTGGTTCATTCATTCCTAAACGATGCCATTAAACTTTCTTTCATAGACTATTTTTAAAGCTTGTCGCGGCCATAACGTCCACTTTGATTTGAAGAGTAGTAAAGGTTAAGTGAGCATAATGGTTTCTGCTTTATCATCATTACTCATTTTGCTATAAAAAGGAGCTCTGTCAAAAAGCGACCTTGGGAAAATTAGCACCTGTTTTTTCCTAGAAATTCAATCCAAATGAAATCACGCTCTAGACGATTGCATCGTTCAAAAGTAGGGCCAATCATGCAATCGCTAACAGAGTTATTATAAGACCTTCTCCTTCATTAGCTTTTTGTTTGACTCTCAGGTAATAATCTCTATTGATTTTAGATTCTCTTCCAGAGATTTCCAGCAAGGGAACGAAAAAAAAGTCGTTTGTTGTCAGAATTTAAGTCAAGAATTCACTCTTTGAAGAAAGAAACGTGAGTTAGCGCTAAATAAATAAAGCTACGAAAAACTTCACACGAGAAAAAAAACATCTTCCAGAAGTAAGGCTCATTATTTGATTGCCTTTCCAAAACTCTTCTAGTTATGACTACGACAGCCTATTATTGGCAGACAAGTATGAGTTGAACGTGCTAGAAGCTTAGTTTACTTTACCCTTTACTTTTATTCTCGTCCTGACAAAAATGAAGTCTTAAAACTTTATGGACCTTGTTAATGGGGCACACATCAAGACAGAAAATTGCCAACACTTATTGATAATTTGTGTATTTTCTCACATGCTCTCCTCATCACATTTTTCTGTTTCTTTTCTATTAGCGCATAATATGTGCCTCTACTCGTTTCTCCCAAACATCTTCATATATTTTTTCTCCTCACTCCCTCACAGTATCCAACAAAAATATCTTTCAACTGACAAATATTTGGAGGGTGATGCAACCTACATTTTATTACCTCTTCACTTCAAACCAGGGCTGCTTCTCAAACATTCAATATTTCGCAAGTACATCTATTTATTTTGTTTTGCTAAACTCTTTGGCCTAGCTATCATCATCTCTTGTCTAATGTGGGGGCGTACTTGCTTTGAAACCTAGTTAAGTGAAGAATCTTGTCTGAGGTTTTGTTCCTTGATACATAAAGGTAAAAACTAGTTGCTTGATCGTAGTAACCCTTGCAAAAGTGTGGTAATAGTAATAACCGCAGAAAAACAGCACGACTCGCAAAAATTAGGGTTTGCAACTTGAGCATGACAATAACGCGGACGATTACGCGATTTGTAATAGTTCATTTCGCAACCTCTTCTCTACACTATTTTCTTACGAATATTTCCGTCTTCTCTATTTTTATTTGAAATGTAAGTGCTCGCGAACATAAAAACCGAGTGTGTAACACACATTTTAGAACATGAATGGAATGAGTTGATGGAAAATGAAAAAAGTGCTTTTGAAAAAGAAGGGCGAAATTGAAGTTAATGTTAGGAGGGAGGTGATGCCTTGTTATTTTTTATTTGTTTTGCTTCACTTTCCTCTTCAATTGTCGTCTTTATATAGACATGTCAGAGAACCGTAAAAGTTGCAAAAAAGGATACGAAATAAGACTAATAACGATCTTGAGGAAGCTTCAAAACGTAGACAAGCCACACTAACATAATCTCGTCACCCTGAGAATAATGGGAGTAAATGTTGCTGATCTTTGTTGTAATCTTGTTTTCCAGACAAAAGTGGATCAAAAATGGGGGTAGTGAGAGTGAAGAAAGAAAATAAAAACGTTTTGCTCAATACTTTCGATGAGTGTTATGTGTGTAAAGCCCATAAAACACTCTTGACTTTTGACTCATATTCTTCTGCCCAAAAAAACTTTTTGCAAGTTTGATCCTTGTATTCACACGTACCTTCTAACAAAACATTACATACCTGTGGGAACACTTTATGTTATATGTGTTGGTGACCTACCTTTGGTCGTTCACACGTTTTCTGTTGCCAAAAATACACCATCTTTCGCGTAAGTAACACGGGCATATTTTATGTACATAACGAGTAGGAAGAGTTTTTTTTCTGGGTAACAGTGTGATTATAGTGACGACATCTCCCATTAATTTCCTTTACAAATTTATACCTTAAATCTCTTATTTGTATCCGTGAACACTTTCATTTCCACTTTTGTGCTTGGTTTTCTTATCGAAAGACAACTACAAGAACCAGACTGCCACTCTGATTGCAAATGTTGGATGGTGGTAAGTGGGATGAGTATTAGCCTGCTGGTTTTTTCTCTTCTTAGAGTCTTCCATGGTGCCATTAGTGATACTAAATCGAAGAGGAAATTTATGGGTGACATTCCGTCTCGCCCAAATGAATGCAATCCAAGCAGAAAAGAGGAGCAGTAGTGAATAATGATGGGATTGGATAGAAATGAAACGATGAACTCGCCAAAGTTGTGAGCATATTACACAAGAATTAGCGATAGGAAAAAGATGGGAAAATTCGCAAAGTTGCTACTTTTACAAAACTTTTCTGCTTAGACATATTTTTTCTGTCAAATAGCGAAGCACACGCAGTGTAGTCACGCTGTGTCAGGTCTGATGATTAAATGCGTGTGAAACACCAAAACAGAGCTGGGATCATCCACTAATGTTTTTTTTATCGGAGCTTGCTAAAAATGAAACATATGATGCTATGAAAAAAACGGTAATAATCCCTATTTTCATCCTATATGAATGAGTAGAAATTGGTATCTTTTTCGGAATTACTGAAAATGGAAACACCTTAGGTACAAAATGGTTGTTTATTCCAGTAGCAGCGACCACTGGGACTATTTATTTTAGTAAACAGCAATAGATGAAGTCAAAAGCTAACATGACAAAGAAAATGGATGGTTGATAGTAATAACTTGTACTTTTTGTGAGTTCTCGTAAGTTTTTTTCGCCAAACGAGCAAATCCTCTTCTTGTTCCTTCCCGTCATACCCTGGCAGGAATAACCTCACTCAAGGATTTCACGCTTATAGCTTTTTTTCAGCGATTATAGCTTGTCGTTTTTAGGATGATGTTCGCAGTTAAAACCGCAAATATATGTTGAAGCAAAAAAAAAGTTATACCATAGCGGGAGTAAAAAGAAAACGTAAAAACAGAGCATAAAGCAATTGGAAAGATGTTTTTTCCCAAAATAAGTGCCCTCATAAATCCATATTTTATTGGCATTCAGGGAAATGAATCTAATAAATCATTTTGAAAACTCGACAGGAGGTGCTTGCGCCTGTTTTTTTTCAAGTTTTCAAACAGCCGATGCGATATGGTTAGTTTGAAGAAATATCTTGCAATGTGGTTTCGCGAGGAGCACCATACAATTCGTGAAGATTCAGAGATACACAAACAGTTTTGCGTGTTGATGTGTTGGGTGACGACGCGGACGTTGGTTTTGTGAGCCCCACCGCTGTCGATGATACATGGGATCAGGGCAAGTAAAGTGGTTTGTAAAAGGCTTAGAAGAAACCGACATGTAACTTTTTCCACAGCCCTTAAATAATTTAGCCTGTTGGTTTATCGGTGTCTTTTCTGGCATCATTGCAAAAAAAGCGTAATACAAGTTTTTTGAACAAACTTGGCTTTGGCGAGCTGTACGAGAAAAACTGAAGAGAGAAAGAAAAAAAATGTCCGTGGGTTATCTTCTTAGACTGCACCATCGTTTGAAAGTTAAATACAAAAAGATGCAACTGATAGGTTTGTATGGATTCTATAGACTTTAGTGGGGACAATTGACAATAGTGTAACATTTATAAAACCAAGCCATCCGAAAACTTTTTCTAGCTTTAGGATGAAAGACGAATGTAGCCACATTTTTTTGGCGAGTTTTTTTCTTCTTTCCCATTCAAGACCAATTTTTTTGTAGTATTCCTTCTCTCCTGGAAACTCTTCTTTGGACTAAAGTGCTCCCGGTTCTTCTGCTGACCAACTTACACAATTTCATTTTGGTGAAAAAAAAGTAAATCCTGTTTAAACTTTGTTTTCTTGCTAAACAGAAAAAAAAAGAATCTTTTTCTTTGAAAGTATTCTGGGACGCGTGTACATTTTCCTTTCAAAATGTTGACGGCACATGATCCGGCCGCATAATGGAACACCGATTTTTTATCAGAATTCTCTTATTATCGCCAGATTTTTTTATAGCTGAATGCTGCTACACCTCAAAGTTTTCGTTTTGCACGTACAACCCAGAGCAATCACTAGATGAAAAAAATAGCGTGGAAGGAACTCAGGAGTGGTGGATCGTACGCACCACTTCCGCTAAATTTAAAGAGGCTGTTAAGATGTCTGTGTGGATAGTTCACACTTGATCCTTTTTTTGGCTCAAGTGCACGTGTTTACCACGCCTGTTCCATTATTTGACTAATTTGAAATACAGATTAGTGTGACGCACCATTTATTTTTGTATGAATACCAGAGTACTCACTTTGGCTCTCCACTTAATGCCTAACAATCAAACAATGCATATATTCCCCTATTGGCAAACCAAGCCAAATTGCAAATTTTTGTTTGCTCGCGAAAAAAGAGGATGAAAATGAAAAGGGAGAAAATCCTATCATTTGTTTACTTTCATCACTGTCAGCACAAGTGGTGGGTTCAGCAGAGCTACATATACCACATATAAAAAATAACACGCACCCAAATAAAAATACATTTGTACAAGGATAAATGACAGCTGCCAAAATAACAGTGAAAGAATATTAGAATAAGAGGAAAGTGAGTTATTCCCAAACAAAACACAATACATAGCGAACAAGTAGTACTTATTCTATTTTCTGAGTTTTCAACCATGTTTTTTGCTGATTATGATATGTGTTTGGGTAGAACTTGTGCAGGGTAAAAATCAGAGATTACATTTTTTTTGTTACATGAATGGGCAGTAAGCCCAAATTCAAAGGAATTGCTTTATAGTTTGAGTGAGTTGAATAATGCACGCATAATAAAAGGAGAAGTGGAAAAGCAATCTGGAGAAAGGGTAAAACCACCACAACAAAATTTTACAACTGGGAATGTATCTGAATGAGAGTGAGATTCATGTTTGTTGGCAGATTGCAAGCAGTAGGTCATCATGCAATTCTGGAATTCCAGAGTAAACAAATTTTGTTTTTCGCTAACCTCACTCGTCGGGGAAGAAAATGAGAAATATGAAGAAAACCTATGAATATGAAAAGAAGCTTCACAGCGCCCAGATAAGATTTATTCTTTGGTGTGAGCTCCTCTGGACAGTTCCACTACGAATCATCCTCTTATGGATGGATGACGGGTAGTAAAAAATCTGCTTTCGTGGATTTTTTTTTCTTCATCGTAAGCTCATGATAAATTCATATTTGTATTTGGAAAGCAAAAAACACATATAAAAAAGTGATGGTACTTAAGTTGCAGCTTTTTTTGTTGCGCAAGGAAAAGGATTGGAGAAAAAAATTGGTAAATTTGCACTGTATCTCATTCTTGTCCATATGGGCAAAGAGGAATGTAAATAGTAAATAGTTTTTGTTACTCTCTCATTGCTGATAGTAAAAAAAACCCACTGTTGAAATGAGACTATGCAGTCTTCAAACTAGGTCTCAGAACCCATTTGTTATTTAGTTAGTGGCATTTCAAATCTTTCAAACTCAACAAGCTGGAACTGTCTCACGTTTTTGTTTTACATAACTAAGCATACATAGCAAT